>JAYGXS010000636.1:0-22290 GCA_036362985.1 Ligula intestinalis
AGTCGGTGGCCAAACCACACAGTCATTGATTTTCTACACGTTCTAAAGTTATTTGTTTTGCACAAACGCCAGAAATAGCCACTCCTTTTGTTGCTGCTTTTCCATTTCTAACCATGGACTTCTGCAGGAGCCTAAAAGCTCATACCAATAAGATCATGATTCCAGTGTTCTATACAACTTCTTCTTCTGAAAGCATAAAAAGCCCATATCAGGTTGAAATATAGCAGAAATTCGATATGAAAAGAACCCCTTCACTGTTAGAAAGAGCACACATTCTTTTCGATGAAACAAGGTCATTTGAAATGCGGCTAGATAGGGCTGCAATTAACTATGACCATAAATCGACTTGTATTGACAAGAAACAGTTTAAGTGATTGATGTTGTTTGACAAGTTGCAGAGCCTACATTTGCCCTGCCTTCGTTTAAAACGAAAATCAAAAAGGGCTACAAAAGGACAAGTATATAACAAGACTGGAAGTTTATTGAAACGGATAAAGTGTGTTAAGTTGTACTTAAAATCGTTCAATTATAAAGTTGCTGTTGTATGTACGAGGAGTCAAAAACATTCATTTTTGTCGATACTGTATCCATTATCTTGCTGGTGTCTCATGATGGGAGATTGGACGATGTATTATACCGTCTTTACGATTTAACCAACACGGCAGTGAATTTTTCTTACGCCTCTATAAGTGCATCTGTCCTCATGAACAGGAACAGCGCAAATCGTTACTTTATTTCGAGGGTATATTTGTGAGTCTGCTACGTGGTATTTGAGCTGCCCTGCAAGTTATTGCAGTGGAGCACAGTCTCCTCTGTTGGGTCATGTCTATGCGACTACTGATTGTTAAGAGGTAAATGTATCGAAAGAACTCATTTGGTCATTATGACTGAACACTCTAAGGTTTGCCGAATTTCTGAAGGTGTTTTCCATTTGCCAGGATTAAATTACTGGAGGTGTAGCATTGTTTGCTGTCAGGAACCATTATCCTAAAATATTTCAGTCTTGCCAAGTAAACAGCATTTGGATATGCTTTTTTTCTGATTACAGGCAGGGATCACCTAATAAATCCGCATTTTCCTACATGCATTTCGAGGAGCTTTATATTTAGTGAAAGCATATCAAATATCCTGCCTTATAATACTTTCGTTGTAAATAATGTCTGCTTAAAATACTAACCCAAGTAGTGCTTTCAATTTTTGAGCCTTTTAAAACCCAAATAAACGTTGTGATCGCGCTTCCGGCTAGTAAGATACATGTTGTAGCATGTGCATATATTAAAAATTATATTTCCCTCTGATAATGTTAGGTTGGGGAAATAGAATGCTGCAGAAACATGCAATGTTATGTGAAATAACATTTCACAGTCCTTATTTTGTTTGCATTTTCTCATAAATTCCAATATGTTTGTAGAGAAGATTCACCAAATCAATGTTTGTTAAAATAAAGAAAAAAAAAATTCGTTCTTAACTATAAAAAGGGAATTTTTTGGTTTTAGAAACGTTTCAAATTAGCAGATTGTTAAAAATGTAGCGAATAAATTTTTCGGACACCGCGTCCTTCAATTTATAAATATATCTTATAATGTATACAACAGTATCCCACGATATCTCAAACAATATGAGAACTATATGACGTCTTCCACGTTACGCAAACAAATATGTGAATTTTCTTTCTCTAGCATGCATACTACATGTAGATCGCAAATTCTTAACGCAAGTACAGTAATGCGAGTCCTGCAAGTAACTTGCCTAAGTTTGAAAATTTTTGACTATTTCTCACATACCAGCAAGAAACTATTTACGAAAACTTATAATTAATAATCAGCAGAATCAGGCATATTGAAAAGTTAAAAGAATTATAAGAAAAACTTAGCGTTTTTGAAGAAAAATAAAATTTCCTCGATAATACCCAGGTTGTGGAGACGTCAAAAACAGCTAGAAATTAGAACAATAAATGTAATAATTTTTTAAATATAAAACTTACAGCAACCACTTTCTTTATATAAAAAGAACTGGCCTTTAGTGAAAATAGTTTTATACATTGTAATGAGTTGATAACTAGTTATTGAATATCGTGGAATAAAGTCGTTTTCGGTGTCTTCGTTGATGAGTTGCTCAATTGCGCTTCTGTCGAATGATTAAATCACAACCTGTAACACACAATATAATTAAACAGCATTTAACGAAAAAAATGAGCTATTGGATCTTGTTTTTAATGCGGATGGCCATGTAGGTCAAGCGTGGAAATGCTTTAAAAGAGCAAACCACGTTTTAGAGTAAACAAAATGTCTGCTAGATACTACACATATTGTTATTCCTAAGATTACTAATACAAAATTCCATAAGAAGTTACTTCTTTAAAAAGTGCTTTTATTGGATATTTAGCTGATAAACTGCTAGGTATATTAACATTAACCCAGGTAATGTCACAGTTAAGTCAGAGGCTTTTGGATAATTGATTTTAATTACGTGAAAAAAGATTTAATTTGACCGGACATTAAAGAACACACCTTTCTCTTTATAACGGATTATTTTCAGCTGAAGATAATTTATTCCACAATCCGTTATGAGCATGCGAATGTAGAAAAAAAGGGTCACACGTATGAGCATTTAAAAATATTTATTATTCTTCTGTCTCTTCCGTTTCTAAATAACCCTTAAGGGGAACCTATTGTTTGCAAAAAAGTATATTTCTACCTGATTTACATAAAAAGGCATTTTAATTCCCCTTTGCGGTAACATGTATGGCAAGGTTTGGTTATGAGCAAGGTAAACGATAAGATTTAAGTATGTGAAGAAAGGTTTTTGTTGCCGATTTGTGTGCAAGAAACTTCATAAAATAGCCAAAATATATTTTAAAACTTTGTATCGCTTCTTTTGTCAGAAAATAAATGCGATTTCTTAAACTTCGCATCGCTTGCATTTGATCAACTTCAAAAAATTTTCCAGTTCTGGAAAGGATTATTATTCAACCTGTTTTACTTATTATGGAATTTTTTCCCAGCACAATGTACATTAGACGAAAATTTGGTTCTGTCTTTCCTTATAGCATAGAGAAGTCCTTAAACACAAACCTTCTCAGGTTTGAGCCAAACTGAGTGCTTATTTCCCCTAATAATTTTAACTAAGGGGTCAGTTTCCCAAACCAAAGCCTTTTGTATTATTAAATCCACTCAGTTGATCAAAAAAACCTGTCCAGATATACTCTCAACTCCCAAGTAAAATTTCATCAGGAAAGTTGTTTGCAGGACTCGCAGGGCTGTTTAGCGACTAGTAGTGTTCAAATCACTTTGGCTTTTAAGACCATTTCTTTAGAACCAAAAGGTTGATTTCTTTAACAATAAAAATAAAGGAAAAATGTGTTATCCTACAATTATAAACGTATACTTTTGCCTATGATTTCTACAATATATAATTAAACTTACGTTGGTAACAAAAACCACAAAAAAATGCATAATACAAGCCTTTTATTTTTTCAAAATTTGAGGTTTTTAGATTACCGATATAAAGCTTGTTTTCAAGCTGGCATTTAGAAGTGACTGAAGGTTGTAATGTTGTATGAGGATCAAACCTACAACCCTAGATAAGTGATCTGCAAGACTCGAAAAAATGTGTTCCTACATTTTTGTTCTTACGAGATGGGAACGTACTGTTATATAGTGACTGGTCGTGCCTATTGTTTTGCCCTGTTAAGGGACTAACAGGAGTAATCTTAATCCCCATAACCCGATTAAATGTTCCGATGTTCGCCCAAGTACTTTCACACTTCCCTTGAAATTATTCAACTTTCTGAAATTTAGACGTAAGACTTTAACATCGGGGGTGGGCGTAGAGCGTAATAGAACCATAAAATGGAAGAAAATGTAAATCAACCTCTGTGGTCATTAGAAGTCAGAACGAAAAAAATGCATACTAATTTAAAATGCCTCGGGGTAGGTTGATCTGCTGATCTATGCCACAGGAGCCTTGTTTGAAACTGCTTTTGCCAGTTTCAAGCGAAACAAAATGAACGCAAATGAACATTTATATCATCTTATTTCTCATATAGGAGGCTTTTTCCACAAGAAAAATTTGAGTTCAGGATGAAACAAGAACTTGGTAGCATTGTTTAGAAAACTGCGTAAAATTTGCTTAGATTACCTAGTGCAAGTCTTCTTGTCAGTGAAAAAAGTTGATACTACTGAGGTGGTTAATGTACTGGTCAGTGTAGTGCTAAAAAGGACGATATGCAGTATGGTTTAATGCAGGCTTAATGCCATGTTTAGGGTTATAAAAACGGAGGACGTAACTTTTCTGGAATTGGACGCATGCGCATGCCTGTTTCTAGAAAATGATATGGACGGGCTTTACCAACCATATGTTGCTGATATTCTGCCGGTCAGCCTTATGGAATTTCTCACTCCTCTTTCAGAGTTAATAAATAATTTGCCCTATTTTCGTCCCATGAGGTCAAGTCAGGTCACGCTTATTAGAGTAATGTAGGTTAATACCGTTGAACTCTCTCTTCGTACAGGGCAGCTATGACGCAGAACATATAGTGTTGCCAGTAATGGAACTGTGTGACAAGGGCAAGCAGTAAAAAAACTCCTTGGCATTGTTCAGAATTGTAGGGGTTTGAATGCCATTCATGGTAGTTTACCGAGGTACAGTGGAGCATTTATAAGTCAGGTGATCTTCTGCAAGGGTTTTAAGCATGTCAGGAGCTTATAGTGAGTATTATCAATATCCTAAGGATCACACGAGGAGAAGGTTGCAGAGGTCACAATAACATCACCGAGTGTCAGAAATGCGCCCATCGTATGCCTTTGATGGTTTCGGGTCTGCCAATTGACGAAACGTGGGGCCCACGACGCTCCTCCGCAGGCGGCGTGATCCCTACAAGAGAAGATTACGTTAAATGAGCGACAGAACAATTCGGAATTAAAACCATATTATACCAGTGTTCCTTTGCCAAACTCCAGCATTGTTATATTTTTACGTCTCCTGATCATAGACCAAAGATAAAGCATTAACGTGGTCGTTATCCTCCTCCCACACTGCCTAATAATGTCCGCTGTATATAAGGAGGTCCCATATCACGTATTGCATAACGCATCTGCTTAGGTAAGCAATGATTCGAGTATCAAGATTACCACATTAAGTCATACTCAAGCAAGTTTTACCAAGCATTTATCATAAAGTCTAAAATTGGATTTTTTGTCCTCTCCACCGTAATCTGATTTTCAGGGGTGTCATTCATTATCCTCTTTTAAGACAGATAACATTCACTTCCCTTTTGACTTTTAAATATGCGTCCATTTTGGTCCTAAATGCACGTGAGGTTGCCTTCGTGTAGTCCACAAATGAATTCCTGAAATTGGTGAATATTTCGTAAAAACATTTTTATACAAAGTGCTCATTATACTTTGATAGCGAATGGTTAACAAGTTATGAGTGTCATTTAAACAAAGAGAATAAACTGTATTAACAGTTTGAGCAGTAGTTTGGTATTGAGGCGACCATTCTGTAGGGGCAAATGCGAATATAGCCCTAATTTAATTAAATTTTACTACGGGAGGTGAACAGTTTCTGTCAGGGTATTGCAAAAATGCGCAAAAAGCTCCCAATTTTCCTGTCATTTTACTCAATAAGGAGGTTAAGGACGCGGCACTCGTCAGCTTACAATTTATTTCCAGAATTTAAAGTGATACCATCCGGGAGAAGACTTTTCAAGTGATCAGATGCATATTCACAACATACCGGCTCTGCACGCATCCATCGCTTGCATAAGACCACTGTTCTTATCAACAAACTACCTGAAATCACAATTTGTTTATATCAGTCCTTTTTACACAACCACTGTAAACACAAAAATTTCGATGATACAGTCGATTAAGAAGACGCAAATCTGCAAAGCCCTCATTGGTAGTTCCAAAGTGTCAGACATCTTCATTAGCCGTCACCAATTACCTCTCAGTTTTCTGTATAAAAAAATATTTTCTTGGTGAGCGTTTCGACCACCACTGGTGACAATTTCCAGTTCAGAGTGAAAGGGGCGGCCACTGGAAAAACGGTTTTATTGTTCTGACATTTCGGATTTCGTCGGGAATCCTTCATCACAGTCTGAATCATGCGCAGATTGGAGTAAAATATGCGCAGATGGCATGGAATTTATAGTTATTTTGCGAGCATATACTTGCGTAATGTTATTATCCACTCCTGTAGTCATCGCTTAGGTCTTAGTAGGTGCAGCGATGTATTGACACTTTGCGTTCGACTCAATAATTTCCGCAATTTTTTGTCCGTGTCGGATGCAGGCTTGGGATTTACGCGACAGTTGTGTCCGCTCTTCACATATTTTTTATTAGGGTCGACTCTTCCCAAATGTGCCTGAATCTCTTGCTTAGACATAATCGCTAATAAATATAAATACCATGCAATCTGTGTATATTTCACTTCATTTTGCGCCTGATGCAGACTATCGTATCATTACGTATGATTAAGGATTCCCAATGGATTGCCAAACGTCTGGACAGCGGTCGTATCTTCTTCTTATGAACTGACTCATGGAACTCGCATATTTGCCTCTATTTCCAATGTGTGTTTTGCGGCCTAGTCGATACACGAATGGTAACATGGGTGGGAATAAGTTCATGGTATTGGTGGGCTTGTTCCGCATCTGCCTAACGCTCACATAGCACAACGCACGGTAGTACTATGTCCGGAGACTAGGTTGGACGCAGTGGCTGGCAAGACTAAACAGTCCTGCAAAGTGTAACATAAACACCCGGCATATACACAGAGGACTAGGATTTCATGTATCACAGAGGAGACAATTTAGGTAGTATTTGAGTAAATGGGCCATTGATGTCGGATTATGCAGGACGGCTTGCAATTTGGCTCTCCGTCCAAAGAGACCCCGGCTATTCTATCAGTTCTCAGACTTCCGAGCCACTGCTGTTAGCGTACAGTGATAGCTTCGGAGCCTAAGACAGATGTTCCACTCATCAGTTTACTGTCCCAGCCAGTCAATGTCAGCTTGCATCCGATACTTTACCCTCAGAGTATTCATTTAGGACACACCTCTCAAATTAAACTCATTAAGAAAATTCAGAAGAGTATTTGGCGAGCATACGTAGCTTTCGATAAGTTATCATCGGGCCGTTACAATTATATAGGGAGGGGTGCAAATTAACATGCTGGTAATCAAATTATCACAAAGCGCAAATTAGTCATGGGGATGAGGAAGGGGGTGTGGGGTTTGTTGTAATCAGCTAATGAGGGTTTGTAGAGTCCGGACAGGGGATGGGGGGGGGGAAGGGGTGGGGTTGGGTGAAGCGGCAGCAAGCGCGAAAATATGCAGGTAGTTACGTAAGTTTGTTTCTTGGGAAGTCTTTTTACGAGGCAAAAGCACAATATCTCGTTTTTGGAAAAGGCAGATAAGCTGCCTTGAAATTTCGTAAAAAACTCTTGAAGCGCACAATCAAAAAGCAGCTAGTTGACTTAGTGTTAAACAGGTATCATACTAATAACTGGAGGACATTGAGGAATGACCCCTTATTTTGTTTATGCGGATGTATTTACTCCCACCGAACCGAGTTTGGTGACTAGGCAGGGCGGTGAGGTAGAAGCTTCAAAAGCCGTCTTCGACTGTAATCGATTACATCTCATCGTATCTGCATCATCCTCTAGTTTAGCACATAATGGGCGTCACCGAAATCGACAGTGGAATTGGCATTTACCAAACTGCGTGCGGATAAGTTTCCTTAGTCCGCACAAAAGCATGTTTGAATTCACACTCTGCATTTATGTCTTTTGAAACCTTGTTAATAATCATAAACTTCCAGAATGTGCATTTAGAGTGCTCTGTTAACTTGGCATTATTCCAACAATGTCTATGGAGTTCAACAACCTAGCGGACATGTTGATCAAATCTACTGACGGGTAGTTTTCGGGGCCAAAACGTCTATGGATAGGTGGTTCAGACCGACTACCGTTACCGGCCACATCCATGTGCATTTATTCCTTCACCTACTCCTGTGAAGCGGGATACATTGGTCGAACAGTGTGACGTATGCAATGAGGGTGCGCGAACAGATACTAGCCTTGCTCGATAAAGGCGAAAATCTATCAATTTCAGGTGCAGACCCTGCGATGCCAACAATCAAGTTGTTACCTATTTCGTCCTCGTTACCATATATCAAAAATCGAGCCTAACTTTAGTCATAACCGTAAATCCGATCTGCTTGACGAGGCCCCCTGTATTTCAGGAGGTTCCTTATCACGTATTGCATGACTGATTCTGTTTTTTGTAGCAATACTATGAGCCTGAAAGTTGACTGAATTTATCGTACTTAGTCTTATCCTGGCAAATTTTTAACGTTTATCACGGACTTTTAGTTTATTTTTGTTTTCAGTCTGTCTTGATCTGGTGAGGCTGGATTTAAATAATTATCCTATTTAAAGTTAGCTTAATATTTATACCCCACAGTCTTTTAAATATGCGTCCATTTGCGGCGTTAAAAGGCCGTAAAAGGTCCTACGCAGGATACTTTGATATAATGCACCTTTGCAGAAGCATGTTTGATACAGTAAGGTGCGGTTTTGTTGTTTCAAACTGTGAAAATAACATTGAACATCTAGTGTGTGTATTCAGAGTATTCTGTGTACTTGGTATTATTCCCAAAATTTTTACAGAATTATTTTAAAAGGCAATGACTCACATTTTCATCAAATCTACCGACGTATACCTTCCAAAGCCAACCAGACAGGCCGGAATACCAGATAGGTTTAAGTTTTACCAAGCGCAGACGTAAACTGCCCACCTCTTAGGCCGCTTATATCTCCTCGGCTGGTTTGGTCATTCACTACCGGGACAGGTTATCCTCTCATGTAGGTAATTCAAATTCGATTTCGACTGCCTACGTCATGCGCCTCGTATACTTAATTACTTACTCTGTTAGGGCCAGTCTGTTGAACCTACCCCACACCTAGATCTCAAGTAGAACATGTATAAACCATATACATATGCAATTTGTTTTTGGATGGTTCACACGACATATGATGTCATGCATGCAAATATCCAGCACAATTGGAAAATACGACTGCAGTACACTGCATTTTTCCAAAGTACTTTCCCTAATTAACATTCTGATGTCCGTCAGACATGTTGCTTGTATGCAGTAAAACACAAGGACATCACACAGTCTAGTCCGAGTTCCGATAATGACCTCCGGTATTCTTTTTAACGACAAACACGTAGTTTGTGTGAGAAGCCCCTTCCCACATGTAGCGACCGATCAGATAGGCGGTGAGGAATACAGCGAGATTGACATGTCTTTCCTGAAATCTGACACGCTTGCGGCTATGTCGGTTCGCTAAAAGCAACTGGCTTGGAAGGTTGCCAAATGACGGCACAACTTGGACCACACAGTCAGCCCAGTGTGTGTCTTGATGTGTGCGATGGCTTACTGAGAGTCAGGCTGAAATTGTTTCTTTTGCATGTGGTCTTCAGAGCACTTCTGTGCACGCGGGATCCTTCCTAGCAGGGTATTATTGTAGCATGTATTGGATTGTTAGCCATGCCAGCTACGTGTGCACTCCCCTTGTTCCGGTCTGCTCGACGTTTATCATGACACGGAGTACAGATGTGAGAGGAATGAAAGATCTACCGAGTGTAAAATTTCACTCTTATCGAGTATGAGTGACCGCTTTTGCTTTTAGATTGCTGCAACTCGTGGTGGACATAGTCGACAACGATGGTCGCACAGTTAGCTGTTGTGAGAAAGACTTCGTGCATGCGGTGTTGGAATCACCAGCTGCTTTCTACTTATCCGAAATCACATGGTAATTTTGAGTGCCTTTCGGGGTCACTGATATCACGCAAAATATAAACTAAATATCGGTCCCACTGAATGTTTGTTTTGTTGACTTTATCGTTTAAAGTCTGCTTAGGGGGAAGCGGTGTCGTAAATATTGTCATATTTACTCGTGAAATTCTGATGAACTGCATGCATTGCTCTGCTGAGAACACTTCGGTGAGCCAAACATCCTGTAAAAAAGCTGTTGAATACTTCCTTCAGACTAAGCACCTGATTCTGTTCGATGATGTCGTAAGCGGCTAGATAATATGCAAGTCGATTGAAGGAATGTAAGGAAAAGCCTTTTGGTATATCTTTATCTCAAGCGACTGACGACGGTAAATGTGCCAGAAATACGCGTGTCTCGCAGTCCTAACGTTTGCTAGTAATAAATTGCTATCTCTACAATGTACAGCAGATTCCATAACTCACGAAACGTCACCCGAAATTCTGAAATGAGTGTTTGATTGGAACATATAAAATGCGGATGGTTGTAAAGGAACCGATCGCACAGCCTAATCTCAACCTATTTTGGACACTACAGGATTCCGACATTTTAACTAGCTTCTTTTTAAGTGCCAAGAAAAAGCATGCACTAGAGAGAATAACTGCTTAAGCAGTATGCCTTTTTACCATTGATTTTGACTGCCTTTATAGATTCAAATATATTTTTTGGAAAATGTAAATGACAAAATTATTTCTATTACCCCCCTGTTAGCAAGTTACGCCTTCTTACAATTTTATACTTAAAGAAAGGGTATCTTTCGGTTTTTTAAAATTCTTAGTTTGAACTTTTATTAAACTTTTTAGGTGTTCATTCATAAATCATCGTATTCGTTAATTGTTTATGCTGCCTATGCAGTAAAAAGCATGCTGTATATCTATTGCAACATTTTATAAGAACTATGTGATATTTTCCTTAAACTATAGGCGAAAAAGTAATTTTCCTTTTTGGAGTTTGTTAAACCTTGAAGTCCCTTGTAGCAATCTCTATTTTTTAAACCTATTCAGCATTTGAGAAACTTTTTTTAAAACCGAAAAATACCCTTTCTTTAAGTCTAGAATTTAAAGAAGTTGTTATTTGCTACCAAACGAGTAAAAGAAAAAAAATTTGTCATTTACTTTTTGCAAAATATTTTTTATCTACAAAGGTAGTAAAATCAAAGACGAAAAGTTTAACCAATTAAGTAGTTATTTTTTATAGTAACTGCTCTTTCTTGGCGGTCTAAAAGAAGATCGTTAAAAAGCCGGCATCCCGAAGTGTCCAAAATATGTTGAGATTAGGCAATAGGATCATTTTTGTTACAAGCATACACAATTAACATGTTCCAATCTAAAACTCGTTTCAGAATTTTGGTTGACGTTTCATGAGGTAGAGAATCTACTTTAATTACATTTAAATGGGCAATATAAATATCTATGGACCCTGTGTGATTCGAATAAGCCTGCCTTAAATGCAGTCTTCAGGATTCTTCGGTGAACCCAATTTCCTGTGATCCATGTCTGGGAAGACGCTGTTGAACCGTTCTTTGAGCATGTAGAGGTCACGGATATGTGGTCAACAATATCCACTACACTATGAGTATTCCGTTTGATAGAGGCAGACAATCAAATGTCGGGACCAATTTATTCACAAATTTATTCGTGAATAGACTGTTTGTTTGTGAGAAATAAAAACGTCCGTCTGGGAGCTTGTCAGCAGTGATGTGTTGTGTAAGCGTTTTCCATTGTTCGTGCCGGAACGCCGGAGTGCGTGTGTGCCGTCTGATTGGGCAGGTCAAAGGGCCAGTCAGGGGAACATGAACACAATGCAGTATGGTTGAGATAGTAGAATGGCCAATGCGTGCAAGGTGCACCCTTGACTATGGTAAAGTCAGGTGTGGGGCGGCCGTGCTTTGTTGAAGCGTCTGTTAGTTGACAAGCTTTTCGCGGTCATTGGGACACAGGGGCACATAGGTCTAGCTTCGTGAGGATATTGGGACATCTGTAATAAGCCTAAGCACCTGCTCCCGTTCGATCACAAAGAGGGCACCCAGATAATATACTAGTCGGCCGAATAAGTACAAGAAGGAGCATTTTGGTATATCTTTATCCCTAGCATTTACTTACATTTAGATAGGTATCGTGAAATATAAAGGCAAACTGCATTATTTGCGGAGTTCTTTTACAGCATGCCGGAAAGGAATTGATATCTTGTCGTGACTGAAATATCATGCGAGTATGCTGTATGGATATACATTTAGTAAAGACGACCTACGGCAACCGAAACAATGAATGCCCACGCCATTAAATATAGGATGCATTGCGATAACTTTTGGGAGGGGTCAATAATTCCACGTCTTAAACCTTACCTAACAAGAATGTTACTGGTAATTATGTTTTCATAGAATGAACCCTACCCTTAACCTACAACCTAAAGTTAAACTGAAGGTGAACCTTAACACTTAGCATAATTCTGAATCTACTTCCAAGTCTGTTTATGAAACTCACTCAAAAACGTACTCCAAAATTAATCTCCTATTAACTGTGAAAATATTTTCCCCACGAGCTTGATGCAACGCCCACGTTTCAACGTCTCTTTGTGTGGCCAGACAATTCATCCTTACCATCACTTTTCGATGCACAATTTATTTACTACTTTGGAAAAAAACTTGTTCACATTGTGCTTAACAAAATTCGCAGTGGCCACCAAAGACCATGCAAACTTCATGATGAAATTAGACTCAGTACTAAAGCGTATATTTAGTAACACTGTTTTGATTCATTCAGTTGTTTGAATCCTGCGAAAGTCTTTTCGTTAGTAAAATCGTCATTTTAGTCAGGCTTATGAAAAGAAATGGCCATTTATTTTAGGGAACTTGGGAGTAGTCTCATATCGAAGGAATTTTTTATGCTTTTACAAAATAGAGAACCCAACTACACTAAAATGTCGATTATACTATAAAGGAACTCCAAAATTAGTGAAATAGGTATAATAGATATTCCTTCCCGAACTGGAAAAGATTGTCGGAAATTGTTCAGATTCAAGTGAAGCGAAGTTAAAGGAATCACATTTGTTTGCAGTAACATTGTAGATTTGTATTTAAAAAATCATGTTTACATATCTGGTGAAGTTTTGGTGAACAAAATGTAGTAACAGAAGTGTTTGTTTGAATGCATTCATAGTCCGCCTTTTGACCTTGCAGCAAAAACAAAAATATCAAACATGAGAATGCGAATTTAAGACAAAGAAGGCTTTATTGAATGTAAGTCCTGCAGAAATATAGTTTTTTTGTGTGTTTTCTTGCGTTATTCATAAATGGAACATCCAGGAAAATAATATTTTTTTCAAAAAAGGCAATGTATATTGCCAGTTTCTCTGAATTCTGCGAAAAAAAATACATTATGAAAGACAAACGAAAGTTCTTTCATCTCGAGTCAAATTGACTCCTTCTTATTCAGGAAACTTAAATAAATTCTCAGAATTCTCAAATTTCATTGTGATATTACGTTGGAAAAAGTTCATTTACGCAGAATGTCGTTAGCTGAATACCTTATTACAGCACTTTCTAAGAGGTCATATTTTATGGGAAGTTTTTTTTACTAATTTAAGAAACAGTAGTTTCAGAACTCCACTGCGGACAAGATTTACCTTCGACAATGCGTTTTTGAGCCAATTTATCTTCTGAAATTTTCAATGGTAATTTTCGCAAAGTTAAAACAAACCAAAGATCCCGTGGTGTTAAAGGCGCTCAATGGATACCTAAGAATAAACACCAAACTTGTGGAGGCGAATTCACGGGCTAGCTTTATCGAGCGATGCGTCGAGGTAAACGAGTACCCACTTTCTACTGGAGAGCAATGCAGAGAAGTCACACGGTTATCACCAGTGATACCTTAGGAAGATTTGCCAAGAATGAACTGGAAAGCATCCGAGTAAGGATGGAAGAACTGGGACATCACTTATTCCAACGTGCAGCCACACTTGACCACCTAAACGCAGACGAAAGACTGGAATTCGAGAATTATGTTCAGTCGTTCGGGGAAAAGCGAGGAGAAGCCAAGACAACTTCTCTTCTTCGTAGTGTACAGGAATGCAGACCACAATCGAAGCTTCCTGAGGATCCAAGTCGGTACGTACACAACTATTCCTCCGTATCTCTTGATAAAACCTCGCTAGAAGCCTTATCATTGGGTCTAAAATGTTGCTGTCCCCGCCAGAAAGCAAACCAGCTAGAGCTGGAAACACTGTTTAGAAACTTGCTTGATCAAACACATGACCTTCAGCCAGCGTCAGCGGAGAGTATGCAGCCTTTTAAGTCTACACTAGTTAACTGTTCATATAAGTACTTAAACAGTGGCCAAAACCATCGGGGTCTGCTGATGAAAGCCCACATGGAGAAATTGAGACAACTCCGACAGAACAAGGTGATCCTAGTAACGAGGCCAGATAAGGGAACGGGCGTTGTTCTAATAGATAGTACAGACTACATTGCGAAAATGCAATCCATTTTGTCAGACGAACAAAATTTTAGCAAGACAGAAAAGGATAAAGATCGCACGGATTAGGTTGAAACCCAGCTGTTTGATTGTCTGAAAAGACTTCAAAAGAACGGCGTCATAAGCGAATACGTCTTAGAGCGTCTTCGTTCCTTTGGCACGCACATACCTTGACTATACGGGCTGCCTAAGATTCACAAAGATGGCGTGCCCTTTCGTCCCATCCTAGATATGAAAAACTCACCATACCATGCGACAGCAAAATTGCTAGCAGACAAGCTGAAACCCATAGAGTGTCAAATTGCACCTCACAGCCTCCGAGGCACCTTCGAATTCGTGGATGGCGTGAAAGACCTTGACCTGAACGGGATGATGATGTTCTCACTGGATGTCTCGTCCCTATTCACGAACATGCTGGTCACAGAAACAGTAGACTACGTCTGTGAATTCATTACCTTGACTCAGCAGAACATAGGAATGCCGGTTACTGCACTGAAGGAATTATTGCTAAAATGCACCTTGATTGTACAGTTCCTATTTGACAATTACCTGTACAGAAAATTGGACGCTGTAGCTATGGGCTCGCCACTGGGTCCATTTCTAGCAAATATATTCATGGGCAAGCTAGAAGCTACGCAACTCAGCCACCAGATAAATAATCTAACGTACTATAAACGGTACGTAGACGACATATTTACAGTTGCATCAGAACAAACCAACTTATCAACGCTAATGAATACTGTAAATCGGGCTCACAAATCGATAAAATTTACCCTAGAAGACGAAAAATCTGGATCGCTGCCATGCCTTGATGCGCTACTGAGTAAAAGAGCCAATGGGTGCATTCAACTTAAGGTATATCGGAAGAAGACGTGGTCCAGGCAATACATCAATTTTGCTAGTTTCGTACCGTTGAACTTCAAACGCAATTTAGTACGGTGTTTGACGCAAAGGGTGAAGAGGATTTGCTCGACTGATAGCATTAAAGCAGAGCTTAAAATTTTTGAAGGCATGTTTCGACAAAATGGGTATCCTAGTCGATTTATCGCTAAAAACATGGCTGAAAGGCCGCCAAAGGCCTCTTCATCAGAGTCCAATTTCAAGGGGACGGACCAAGCGAACTCCTAAGGAGGCGCTTGAGTCAAGCCGTAGCATCTACCTTCCAAGCAGCCAACGCCCATGTATTGTTCTCGACTACTCCCATCCTATACGGAGAGATTAAGGATAAACTGCCAGTCCAGACCACCTCAATTTGCATATATTCATTTACCTGTTCCTGTGGGGCAGGATATATTGGTCACACGGGCCGGCGCTTGTCCAAAAGAGTAAGGAAACACATACCCGCATGGTTAGGGAAGGGCCAACTTAAAGGTGTAAACAGTTTAATCTTAGCGCACCTGGTAGACTCGAACCATCGCGTGGATGCCATAGAGGCCTTCCGAGTGATTTAAAAGGTGCCTTCAATGTACTCAAAATTTCTCGGACAGCGTCTTTTGGCGACGGCAGAGGCGGCCGCCATCAGGCTACGAAGACCACTGCTATGTGCCCAAAAGAATTTCGTCGCAGTGTCCCAGTTGCCATGGGCGAAACTAGGTAACACGGCCACCCACAGCGGACCACAGGCCTCGGAAACGGGCCCCCGCAGAGACGACCAAGTCCCAAGTGCAGCCACGCACACATTATCGGCGGTCCTGGACGCCGGGCCGTCTAGACATTGACACTCTGATCTCAACTCCCCCAACTCCCCCCACCCCCTTCTTCCCCCCTCCTCCCAACAGTAACAACGAGAACACTTCATCTGTCCACCAACCACCATAGTTTATTCATACCATATAAATGTAAAGGCCTGACGAGAATTTATCGAAAACAAACGTATTTTCGCCCATTTAACTTCTGAAAATTTCTTTATATCAAAAACATTGCTATATTCATTAAAACATACATCGTAAAAACACTTTATTTTGGTAAATTCTTTTTTTATCTATCTTATTTAAAAGGTTTTGTTTGAAACGTTGAGCAGATGCAGAATTTATAAATTTATCAATAAATATAGTCGAAACAAAGAAAATTATGACACACTTTTTACTGACATTCAATCATTACTTATCAAGTAAGAGTAAAGTTTACTAAATATCTTCACTAAGGACAAGTAATTTCTATATATAGAAAGTGGTTGCTTCAAGTTTTCAAATTAACACAATATCTTAATATATTGTTCTTATTTATAGCTCTTTTTTACGTCTCCAAAATCACGGGATTATCGAGAAAATTTGATGTTTCTTTACAAACGCTTAGTAATTCCTATAGTTCTTTCAAGCACTTAATATGCCTGATGCAGTTCATCATTATTTCTAAATCTTCCTAAATGCATTTACACTGGTATTCGAGTGATGAGCAAACTTATACAAAGTTATGAATATTGCATGGTCTTTTGCAACTTCTGTATGTACAAGTTTAATAAAAGCCATGTATTCACATTTTCTTGGCCTGTTATGAGGTAGATAATCTACCATAGTTGTTTGCGTTTGTACTTTTCTGACGCCATGTTAGACTCCACGCGCTGGCGACAGGAAGGGATCTGGTCGCGTTCACGCTGCAATCACGACTTCTATCCACCATCAAAAGCACACGAGCCACTTTGAAGAAAACCTAGACCAGTCGCGTTTTGCGTACACAAATCTAAATAGTTTGATTTCAGCTGATTACGGAGATCACAACCTGTTTACAACAAGTGCACAAAAAATGAATTTGGTAGTAAGCCCAAATCCAATGAATTTTATCGTCAGCTGGTTATAGATGGATGCAACGAAACGCCTACGCGGTATGCATCGATTTGCAGGTGGATAGTTCAGATGCCTTTTTAAATACTACTTCCACAGAGAGCACTGCATACTGAAGAGCAAATTACGCAGGCTAAGCTGTATTGCTGTGTGAAAAGCCAATGAGCATGCAAAACCTACAGTCGCTTATTGACCAATATATTTTGTACAAAATACGTGTTAACGAAAAACGGGTGTGGTGGGAATATTCATGTATTAATTTCTGACCTATATCCAAAAGTACAGAGCGCAAACGCTAAGATTTGATCAGCCTGTTTGAAAGAATAATAAAGTTAACGAAATTTTTAGAGTAGTTATAAGGGTTAAAATATATGTAATAATTTACACGACGTTCTAGAATTGAATATATTAATATACCAAATAATACCCAGCGAAACTTCAATTTTTGCGGAGGCCTCAAAATTTAGCTTCATGATGTGCGGTAAATGACTGCTGCTCTCATTAAGGCAACGCACGGCAATCTGTCGAGTTAAACATGACCACTTTTGTACTTTGTATTTTGCGTTACTTGCAATAGCCTTATGAAGCCAAACCTAGTAGATTGAAAATGTGCGTGGAACGCCCTCTTTTATATTAACTACTTGGTTAGTTATTTGTCTTGAATTGTACGTACTTGTATAGATCCTATGCACTCATTCTAATAAGGCTTGTGAGTATGAACTTTTTCAAGATCGGGCAGTTTCTATTGCAAATACATCGCCTAAAGTAGTTTATCAATTTCATTTATTACGTTTACTCCATGGCTTATGTGCATAAGAAATCGTTGAAGGCTATGTATATCACCCTTATGACAACATGAGAATATATGTGTTTTCATAAATAGTAAGTATAAGCTTGTAGCTTGGCGACCCTAAAAGCCAGTTGCCTGTGAATTTAGATGCAAGCAATGTCCGATCTGCTCTCCTAAAACTGTTCAATCAGAACTCTAACAGCTGAAGAATGCTCTTCTTGAAAACGGATACCCAGAGAGGTTCATCCTCAAGAATATTCACGAACGCCCCAAGAAGCCTTCTTTCTTAACTGCAGAAAAACAGGGCATATTCATAAGACTACCTTTCTTAGGAGACTCAGCCAACGAACTGGTGCAGCGACGACTTAAGACTGCTATCATAAACACTTTCCCAGCAGCAAACTTACGTTTCTTTTTCACCAACTCTCCACTCTTACGATAAGGAGGTTATGACAGGCTCCCATTAAAGGCCACATCCATGTGTATTTACTCATTTACTTGCTCATGTGGAGCGGGATACATCGGCCGGACAACGAGGTGACTGGAAAAGAGAGTACGTGAACACGTACCAGCCTGCTTGAGTAAAAGTGACACTAAATCGATCTCGAGTTCCATCCTTACCCACCTGGTTGATACAAACCACCGAGTCGATATTAGTGAAGCCTTTCAGGTTGTCTACCTGACAACAATTAACCTCTCCAAAGGCCTACGCCAACGAGTGCTAGCAACAGCAGAAGCAGTAACTATACGCCTATCGAATCCAGTACTGTGCTCCCAGAAGACACTTACACAAGGCCTGACCCTGCCGTTGCCGAAACCGACGCCAGAAGGCGATTTCATATCACCCCCATCCAAAAGTAGCGGTCGCCCAAGTCCGCAATGGCCAATAGGTGCATAACCCTGAAATTATTTATTTTTTGTACCTGTTCAAATGTTCTAGTTTGCAATGTTATTACCTTAAAGATGATTTGCCGAAAAGTATACATTGCCTCAAAAATTAACTTTTCCTAAGAAAAGCCTGAATTTTCAATACAAATACTAAAAGAAATACTAAATATGTGCATGCTGTCTAACAAATATATGCAAATGTATGCAGTCAGGGATATTCGGTAGTAATAATCATTTGGTAGGAACGTTGTTTTTGCAGACGGCAGTGTACGGTTGGTGACCTGCTGAACTTTCGCTACCCCTGCCAGTTTTCGGCATGCTGATTGCTTAGCTATCTGGCTCCGTAGGAGCGGTGTTAAACCGTGCCTTCGTATGTGCACCCCCCTAGCAACGCCCTCTTTGAAGAGGTCTAGAAAGATTCAAGCTGCGATAACGACTTCTATCTGCCACCCGAAGCACACAGTTTGCTCTCATAAAATCCTAGACAAATGGCATTTTCCGTACAGAATGGTATACATTTAGATTTCAGCTGAACACGAACATAGCAACCTGTTAACAGCTAGTGCACAAAAATGAATTTGATAGTAATCCCAACTCCAATGAATGTTATCCTCAGCTGGTTATATCTGTTTGCAACGATACGCCTACGCATTTTGCGTCTGTTTGGTGGGGGTAATTCAAATGTATTTTAGCTCCTACTGCCGAAGGGCGCATTGAATGCTGCATAGCAGATTATGCATGAATAGTTCTATTGCTGTGTGAAAAGCTCATTAACTTCAAAAACTTGGAGATACACTTTCATAGCTGTGATTTTCTCGTGATTTTAGAACGTCTGACGACTTCCTGCAACCTACCAAAGACGGAAATCCTAACTGTTTCATTCCAAGCGATAAAAATGTTTGCCATTTTCCCATCCGCTGTATTAATTAGAGTTAAAACGTAAAATACCTCTCTTGGAAGATGATTTCTCACAAGAGTAGGCACTGGCAACAAAGAAGTAAATTGCTTCTTCTTGAGAACCTGTCGCCTTTAAGTACCTGGACGAAAAAACATGTTTAAGTTTGACACCCTGCCACTAAGTAGTATCTTTCCTCATCATAATAGCGCTGGACTCCGAGCACTGAACACAGCAAGACTGTTGTTTTAGAGCTTTTTGCGCGGTTTCTTTTTTATTATTTGCTTTTATCATTTTATCTTATATTAGCAATGCAGTCAACGTATGACAACCACACCAAAAGTGTGACTTTTAAATACAGTTATTACACAACAGTTTTTGGGTTACATTTCGTGGATTTTTGCCGATTATATGAACTAAATAAACGTTATTTAAAGAAGAAAACTGAAACTTATTTTTTTAATAACTAAATATCTGCTAATAAAAAGCGTTCCTTAATTCAAATGTGCAATTATGAAAATATTGGGAAATATCAAGATTAAAAAAATAACTAATTCAATCTAAAATCAAGTTCCTAAAACGAACACTAAAATGTAAGGTTAACTCATTTGGTAAAACGTCATCTTCTTCTCAATGAAACTTGCAAACACAATTATGAACTGAAAACTAGAATGAAAGCTGACCGTAAATATACAAGAGTAAAGAGAAACAATTGAATTTAAGTAAAGCAAAGGCGTTGCGCACTTTACTGTAACCTGTGCGCGGAACTTTGCAACGCGATCAATACTGACCTAATTTGAGAACGGTAAGTTGAACTTCAGGTAAGTTAAAGTAGACAACTTCCTAACCAACAACATTTTTTTCGGGAATATCAAAACCCAATAATCTTTAAGGTGTAAGCAATGTCCAAAAGTAAGTCATGTCCAAATTTGTCACACCCCAAAAATTTGTAAGTAAGTAGGAAGTTAAAGTAAAAGTTTATGTGTATATGTGGCGCGCTATTTTGTTGCGAAACATTACATTATTTAAACAATTTCTCAACCCCAAACTAGGGTTCTGACCAGATATGTTCCATTTTTGCTATCTCAACCCGGGCAATTGACGTTTGTGGGATTTGGCAGCTGCTAGCATTACCAATCGGCACTACAATAGGGGGGGTGGGGTGGGGGGCGGAACATCCGCCTTCCTTTTAGATGGGTTTGTCTCAAAGTCTTGTCTGCTCAGACTGTTTTAGTTTGGTTTAATATGCTTTACCCAGACATTGGGTTTCTGGTGCATTTTAAAAACGCCCCGGAAGGTCTAAATGCCGGTAGGCAGAGTTGACATCTGAACATTACGCGTCAAATGCGAGCTGTTGTGTTCTTGAGGCGAATGATAGTCACTTGGCGACAGTCACGATTGCGGAGTAAAAAACGACTCAATCGCTGGGACAATATCCTTATTCCCCAAGCGATGGAGTCATCTTCTAGTTTTTTAATTACTTCCTGGGACTCGCATGTTCGCTTGTATTAGACAAGATTGTGGCCCGTTTATCCCATATGATTAACACAATTTTTAATTAAGCTTCCGGATTTTATGTTTATATGCATGAAGTTGGGTCCACAAGTTTCGTGGATTTTCAGCGAAGTATTTGCAGACACCTGCAGTATTATATACGTTTGCGTCTACCGTGCATGCTTCGCTCGGTAGCAATCTTTCCTGCGGTTACCTCACACAGTGATGGATAATGCCTAATCCAGTGCTTTTTAAATATCGACAGACTGCTTTGGCGGCTCATTAAGTGTAGAAGAGAACTGTCCATACTTCAGAATGCAGTGCCATTGGTCGTAGTCTGCTTAGTCGACGTTAAATATCACGTTCAATGTTTACCATGACCGGTGTATTCAAAATACCATCAAGTTACTACCTTGCAACACCTATAACTAAACTATATCTCCGTTTTTCTGTCGTCTCTTTGCAAACGGCGCTTGATTTGCTTGATAATAAATGCATGTGGTGTCCGCAAGCTCGGAGCAGTTAAGGAAGGTGTTGCCATTGTGACCTTGATATGTGAATACCCTTCCCCTGCAAAAAAATGACTGGAACATTCGATGCAAGCGAGAACTGCCTACAGAGACGGCTTGGATGAACACAAAAATAAATGCCCCATGTATTATGGTTAATCACGTTTTTGATTTTCTCGAACAAGTTGCTGACACAAAGCGAAATGCACAAACGAACGCTACGTGTTAAAACATGCAGCTTAGAGGAGAGGTAGTTCTTAAAGTCTATTTTGCAGTTGTAATTTATGGTCCAATGGGTGGGCCTTTGTTTTCATGCTACACATTACATTAGGTTATACCAGCTCGCTGGTGGTAAATAAGTTCAGTATATACGGTGACAATCTGCAGTAACTACTTCGAGGCAGGATAAGGCTGGTGGGTAACATCGATCCAAGTGTGATTAAACTCACGGCGTGTAGCAGGCGTATGAAGCTTAGCGGTGGAGCATTAGGCTCCGGCAAAGGCTTTCTTTGATGTGTGGGTTCAAATCCTGCCGAACGCCTTCATTGTTTAAGCACTTGGGTCAACTAAAATTTAGCAAATATGCAAAACCGACTGAATAACCAAGTCAGCCTAG
>JAYGXS010000637.1:0-22282 GCA_036362985.1 Ligula intestinalis
TCCGTTTTAATAACTCTGATATTGTCATTCCTAAGATTGATTAAAAATATACATAATAAGGTTAAAAGCTTTTTATTAGATACTTCGGTAACGCATGTCTGGTAACTTCAACTTTCTTTATGCAAATTCATGATGAAAATGGGAATTTAGTACGACTCCTAGCATTTTTTTCGAATATAAACGGTTTAATTCTGGCAACAGAATAACTAACTTTTCTCGTTTTCATGGGTTGGTTTCCGCCATATTGGTTTTCCACCAGGATATGCTATAACCTTGCGAATACAAAAACCCGATGCCATATATGGCAACTTTTTGAAATAATTGTTATTATTCTGTCTGCTCCATTTAAGATTAACGCACAAGTGAAACGTAAAGTTGTCAAACACATATTTCGAAATGATCTGCACTAAAAACTGCCTACTATACAGTACCATTACGGTAACATATACGGACACTTTGCTGATTATTTGCTTACCTGTTTGTGTATACACTGCGCAAACGCTGCGGTCGAACAAAAGGCAACTGACGATGTTTGTTGCCCCATTTGGTGCAAAACTTTTACAGTTTAGGTAAACATAAGTTCAGGGTAGTTAGAAATGCCTTTGAAGACCCTATTGAAAACAGTTTGCATGAAATGTCCAACATAAAATATGTCACTTTAAACAGTGAGTAACATCTATACATGCACACAGTTTAACGTGTGCGTGTGAGCAGTCAGAAAATTCTATTGTGTGCATAATATATCCAACATAAAATGTGTTACGGTAAAATGTTGAGACACATATGCAAATGTAAATGTTTATTTATAGGTATTTTCGGGGCTTTAATTATTCCTGCTTCCTTGAACACATGAATGTTAACTATTAAGTATATGTTAATCCAGTTTTCGTTTAAACGCATCTGTGGAATTAGCCATTACGACCTCATTGGGCAGTCCGTTCCACGAACCGACGACTCGTTGTAAGAACGAGTGCTTGCAATCTCTAGGAAGGATAGGGTTCCCCGCAGTTTGAGGGAATTCCCACGGAGGTTGGTTGAAGTGGCAAAGGCAAAGACATCATCAAACTGCAGGGCACACTTCCGATTCTTCACGAGGCGGTACGTCTGAATGAGGTCACCGCGACTTTGTCTATACCCAAAAAAGAAAACGTAAACTGTTTCTAGTCTACATTTTTAAGATGGCGACCTTAAGCCCTTCACAATTTTCGTTGCCCTTTGCTGAATTCTTTCCAGCATCCGGTTATCTTTGTGTATCCATGGTCGCCATTCCTGAACGCCATACGCCGGATGTGAGCGAATAAATTTTTGATAGGTGTTGCCGACTAGTTGTGTTGTCTATGTCGACAAAAGTTCGCTTAATGGCAAAAAAAATTGCTAAACCTATTGGCAGCCCTAGCACACTGTAAAGATGGCTTAAGGGATGGCACAAAAGCCAAACATACATTTTTTGTTCATTTACGTTCGACAGGCAACTTCCATCGTGAACGTAGTTGTGTGAATCATTGTCCTGTTCACTTTTTCTCGTCTTGAGCCGCAAGGTGAAGATTTCTCAAAGTTAAACCGAATAAAACATTGCTTGACCATTCAGCTAGGCAGTCAAGTCCTTCTTGTAGAGTTTGATCATCATAAGCGTTCCTGATGGGTTGCCATATCTTAATATTATCTGCAAACAAGACTTACTGACTTGTCCATGCCTACATTCGTTGACGTAGATTAGGAACAACAGTGGCCAAAGAAGGGAGCCATGAGGCACTCCACTTGCAACTGGCACTAAGGAGGCCTGTGCGTTTTAAACACACACGGACCAATTTTATAAATTACCCCTCATCCCAAATTCACCAACCTTGAAGAGTAGCCAATGGTAAGGGGCACTAGCGAAGGCTTTTTTAAGTTTATGTAAACAATATCTTTCGGGGTATTTTTGTCATATGACTTGAACGACTGCCCCATCGAATAAAGCATATTGGTCAGGCAGGAGTGGTTTCCTCGAAACCCGTTTTGGGCACCATGAAAGAAGTCTTTTTCTTCAAGGAACTTCAAAGTGGACTTTTTGATGATCCTTTCTTTTACTTTACAACAGATGCAAGTAAGGCTCACTGGTCGATTGTTGTACGTGCTGGGTTCTGGATCCATTATTCTGACAAGGGTATATGTTTGCAATTTTCCAATTGGATGGGAGGAGGGCCTCGATCAACAAACAACTGAAAAATAAGCGTAAGTGGTCTGGTAAGTTCCAAAGCCAGCTCTCGCAGTATTTTTGCTGGTATTTAATGTGGACCCGTCGAGGTAGCTTTATTAAGTGCGGGTAGTTCATACCTTACATCTTCTTCTGTAAAATGGCGGTCCTCCATGATTCTGCCATTACTCTCTGCATGGAAGTATGTCGGATTTAAATGCAGTGCCTCTGTAAAAACAGATGCAAAAAACATTACTAAGGTGTTCTGTTTTTTCGAGATAGTATATAATTCCCTCATTATTTTCACATTTAAGTGTGGTAACTGCTTTTTTAAGCGTGCCGCTGATGTAACTGTACAGTACCTTTGGCTTCAGTACGGCCTGCTCGATAATTTTCGCCTCGTATTCTTTCCACGCTTTTCGAATTGTTAATCTAGCCTCATTCCTTTTTTGGCGGAATTTTGGTGGTGTGAAGGCTAACATGTTGATGCGTACCTTCTTAAGCGTTTGTGCTTGCGGTTTATTGGGGTCTTCCGATCGTGCGTTAACCAGGGGCGCCTGCTCGCCTTTTGTACTCTTTCAGCGGAGAGTTTCGATGTATAAGTTTGCTTCTAAGATCCCTGACGGTGTTCCAGTTGGCATCTGGACTACAAGTAAGAAGTTCATACAAATTTATTGCTGCTCGTTAGTTGGTCATTACCGGTGTAATTTACGCGCTAGTTGTCTAACCGAACCTCATTATTTCTCGGTTGATTGGGATTTGAAGCATATTTGCACAGGATCATGACATGATCACTGTTTCCAAAGGGCGTGATTGACTTAATTTCGCTTGTATTAATCGGGTCTTTCGCTAATACGAAGTCCGAACAGTTCGCTGTTTTTTCTTCTATTTTTCTATCTGGGAATGCAATACTCTGCAGGAGAGAGAGGTCCCCCGTCAGATAAAAGAATGTAAGGCTAAAAGACTCATGTAAACTCTTAACTGAGAGCTCATCCCAGTTAATCAGTGGGGCGTCAAAAGCTCCAGAGATCAGCTCATGCTTATTTTGTTCCAGTTCACGCATTAGTCCAAACAAGGTCTCGCCACCCTCTGGAGTTTGATGTGACGGTCTAAAGACAGTCATTTAATGTAAAGTGGATGCACCACGCGTTTTCAATTTGAGCCATAACGCTTCACAATCATGAGAAGAACTAATGTTGCGTTCTGACGCATTGATGCCCTTGTTGGCAAACACTGTTGTTTCTTTTCTCCCGACAACAAAACTTGGTACTGTCCGTTACAAGTTTGCCATCCATAACGTCGGCCTGTAGCCAGGTCTCTGTAATGGATATTGAATCCGGCTGTAGTTCAGCTACACAAACATTGAGCTCGTCAATCTTCTGAAGTAAACTCTGTGCGTTCGTAAAGTGAAAGTGCAGCTGCGCCTGCATAGAGTTCTGAGTTTTTTTTGGGTCGAGGGAGCCAAAAGGTGTCTGCCACTTTTTTGCCTGAGTTATGTTCTGATTTTGTCTGTAAAACTCAGCATTAGTGGCTGTCCACAGAAAAATGACCGCTGGGCGTCGATGATTTTTTCCGTTCATTCTTCGCAGGTTTCTCTCGCCCGCATTAGATCTGCTGTGTAGTTTGGTTGGCAGTGCCCGCCACTTTTCTCTCCCGGCCGCTGAGTACTACCACTGAAAACAAACCGTTGGGTACTTGTTTCGTAGTTTCGATTTCCTGTTCAACAGTAGGTTCGCTTGTTCTTCGTGCTTGAGTGTAAAATGTATTTCTCTCGGTTGACCCGAGTCCGTATACGGATCCTTCTTAAGGCCATTCCTAAAGGTTTTTAGGACGGGGACCACAACTTTTTCATTTTAATAGAGGATAAATTAAATGCATCCGCTGAATAAATCCCATCATGGTCAATTCTATTATCGTGGGTCTCCGAAGAAGATTTAAGCATGTCTTGTATGGCGATGCACTGGCTGCGATTAAATAACGGGCTATGAGGTTTATTTGTGGACCCTACCGATGTGTGAGCATCCTCGACTTGGCCTGAAAGATCCCTTAGCTCCAGCATTTGATAATTAAGAGGACCCGACAGCTACTCTTTTGTGCCAAGGCCACCGTTTTGCGTGGTATTCGGTGACGTCTTGGGCTTTTTGGAAGACGCAACCAAACTAGTTCTTTCTGGTATCTTATACAACGCTTACGTGGTTTTTGGGACTGTGTTAAGCAGGACACCCCTTGAGTTAGCAAAATTTTCAGTCCTTTCTTCGTGGTCTGTAGGCCCAACGTACGGGGTTTGACTCCCGGGTATTCTACATTTTCGTGGATTTCCGATTCTTTTACTTGCTCGATGTCAACTACTTGTTCTGCTTTAGTTTGCTTATGGAGTGTGAACCCTTCTGTTTTCTTCGTCTTTGGCCTTCTATCGGCTTACGTTATCTACGACATCAAGCCATACGTTTGAATGTACAAAAGTGAATTCAGTTCCGCTAATTCCGTTTTCAGGCATATCATTTCCTTATGCAAGAAAGAAACTGCTTTGGGAAGTTTTATGTCTGATATGTCCTCTTGGTCTTCGTACTTTGTGTCTATTGAGCTCGAAGGACTTCGAAATCTTTAAGCGGGGCTTGATTTCGTTGCGCCGAACATGCGGTTTCCACCCTCGAAAATGCGATTTGATCTTATATCCTGAATTAAATCAGTGCGCCCTCGTGGTCTAATGGTAACAACCAATACCCGCAAACCTCGAGTTTTGGGGCTTAATTTTCACTCGAAGCAGACTTAATACACATCGCGCTGTACGTTTAGTTTTGCTTCCTTTAATAGATTGAAATAAAGTTAACCGATGTTAAATCTCTATGCAATATGCTTGAAGTGATTAAATATATGGAAAGGATATTGGAGCGACTCAGCCATTTGTAGATAGGTGGACCCCTGAGAATTGTTGACAGAAGGTGGTCACGGAGATGTTTCTCGTTTTGACTTGTGCCTGCCATGACTACTGAGGTTGAAGATGTTGTTAAAACGCCTCCAATAGCTACTAACAAGTGGACAACAGGGTGGTAGCTGGTCCAAAATCCCGAAATTTCGAAACAAGTATTTTCAACGGAGGACGTGTAATTTTAACCGCAATTTGATGCGCACGTATACATATATATATATATATATATATTAATTTGACAGACAATGCACAGTCGTCTAAACTATAACTTCAATAGATCTAAATAAAACATGGCAACACCAGGACAGTGACAAGATATCTATATTTATGATTAAGCGCACAGCACCTGAAGGAGAGGAAGGGTGTCAGTTGGCTAAAGTATCGGTTGCACTGATGCCTCTCTCTTGCTGGTGGTAGTTCATATCACAGCAAGGCCATTGAGTTTTCACAGATGCGTCAAAGGTTTTTTTCATACCTGCCTCTACCCCTTTGTTATTAAGTTTGCCTTACACTCATGTGGTGTATTCTTGATTTAAAGATTGCGTATACAGCAGAATGTATTGGAACAATAAATTTTGCCAGTGCTCATCAGCTACGTCCTCTTGCTGCAATAAGTCAGTAACGAATGATGAAATAAAAATTGACTTCGTACAGAAAAAAAATCGGTACAAACAGCAAGTTCACATAAAATAGCCAAGAGGCAATCAATTACGTAGGACATTTTAACAGTCTAGGCAGCAGAAAACTGCGTGAAAACGCCTAAGGCAAAAAAAAATTGGAAAGATGAATGCGTAAACAGGCATTCGGTGTTACCGCGGCAAAGGTACATTCAGTACATGTCCCAGTTGTTTATACAGGTCAAGTTTAAACAACTGTATATAAGATGCCTCCAGGTAGATAAATTTATGAGTTTTTTGTGCCCGAACAAGTACTCTGTAGGATAGTGTAGGGCCTACCGACTGACATGTATCCAATAGGTGTTCAGTACTGGAAGAACGGGAGGTTATATTCTCTGTTTTACAGTCAAATCGGCACGTGCTCCTTAGCTCTGGCTGTCAATCGCTTTTGTGTTTGCCTTATGTACTTGCATCCTTTAGTACATGTAAATGTTGTCAACAAAATTTGAAGTGACTAACCGTGGCAACGCATCCTTCGCATTTGGAATCGCGATGTCTTTTATCAAATTAATGAATATAAGCCCTGCAGCACAAAGGGTCCTGCAAGTGGTGTCAGGTAAGCGTCTCGTGATTGTGTTTCAGATATCGCCAACCTTAAAGGGCATGCCTGTAACCACGCTTGCGAAAAGTTTCCCTGAGGCTGGCAAATTCTGCATGCTGCGAATAAATTTAGCATATTTTGCTATAACTTTAGAAGAGGGTGCAAACAAAGTTATGTTTCCATTCCATCGGAACAAAAATCCGATGTATTATTATGAAAAACGTTGTGTGTTATGCAACCGTCATTCGGTCGGGCCATGTGTATATCTAAGAACGAAAGCTGGTTTTTCGTTTCTATTTCCAACCAAAATTTTATTTTTGGATGCAAATTTTTCACTAGACAAAGCAGTTTTGCCTTCCTTAATGTTTTTAACAATCGCAAATATATTACCCACATATCTTTAATCGAGTATTGCTCATTTCAATGTTGCATATACGCTACTACAACATAATCCACAAACATGTCTGCAAAGGTAGGAGCATGAGAACTACCAATTGCCACTTCGTAAAGTTGTCCATAAACTTGGTCTTTAAATAGTAATTGGACATTATTTGTTCATAAATGTAGTATATCACGTAATGTTTCTGGAGATTGACCAGTTTCCAAAGCATATGCAAGGACGATATTAATTTTTGCACCCAAAGGCAAGTTGGTAAATAATAATACAATGTGCAATAATATAATATATTTGCCGGCAATATTTTGATGCCTTATATCTTCGACAAAGTAAACAAATAACTCTTAGTGTAAATAATATCTTGCAGACTGGTTATAATTCATTTAATAACCAATGAGTTAATCTTCGAAACGGTAAATTGAACATGGCCAGCTTAGTTCGTAAGGAAATATCCTTTTTATGCGTTTTCGATAATAAATATAGTCTCGGAAAAAAGAACCACTACGTCAAAAATGATAGAGCTTTGCTATCCACCATATTATTATCACTCAAAAGTTTGGTGGTGTTCCAGGAGGACTCTTCCAATGCATTAGTTACTTCTTTGCCTTGTTATTTTTGATGAAATTTACTATAATGCTTCAGGAACATTTTCACTTCCTTAGCATACTCCTTGTGATTAAGGACTACAAAACCATGCCTTTTTTCAGGTATAAGAAGAATTATTTGCTTTTACACTGCTATAAATTGTTTGTACGTTCTTGCTTCTGCATTGACTTAAAATTAAGCTCAGAATGTGTATAGCATTAAACCTTTTGGACGCTTAATGCAAAAAGCAATGCTAGGCTACCAGCAAGGAGTATTTGAACGCTTCTTATTTACTTTTTGAAAAAAACGATTTTCTGAGCAATCATACTGCTGGACTATTTAAATATGAACGTCAATGTATGCAATACGAAATATTCCCTATACAATCCATCGGGAAGCGTATGAGCTCTTGGTGAAGATCAATGTGAATGTCAAAATAAATTGGCACTTAACGGCTCTAGATAAAAAAAAATCATACCACTTTTTCAAGCGTACACCATTAGTGACGAACACTTGAAAGTAAAGTGAGCATACAACACTTTATGCGCAGCACTTTCCAAAGTATTGGAATAAATAATAATCTGGTACTCTGCAGTTCCAAACAGATGACTTATTACATGCTTCGGTTTTAACTGACTCGCCTTGCACCCTTTTATCTGAAGATGAGCTCGCCCAACAGAATGCACATGCCCTGCTTGCAGATTCGGGGTAAGTTACAGGAAAAATCAAGTTAATGCTGATTCAATGGTAAACGTTTTAGCAATTCTGAATTATGGATGGAATTTGTGTTTAATGAAAAAAAAATGTTTATGTCGAATATTCGCTTGCTTACGTGCTACAAATGCTAGCTACTGTCAAAAACTATATTAAAATACATATAATGACTGTAAACCCAACCAGCAGTGACGATATACGTAAAATAAATACCGTTTTCTAATTACCTGTTTATCTTTATCTGTTTTTTGCGGAGACATGGTCACATTTTGCTACATAGTATGGGCCAAAAATCGTGCAACTTTCATGAAAAAAGTTCACTGTTTAATCTAGCATATATATATTGTAATATTGGTTTGATTCAATTTGAAAAACAAATTATTTTGTGTATTTAGATAGGTGGGTAGAAATTCTTTTAAAATTTGATAAATATCGCATATATAAGTAATTCCTATGGTTTTAGGTATGCAGCACACAAACGTTTCTAAATGTGCATTGTACTATGAAGCAACTTCAAAATGAGATAATGAATGTGAATCATGTCCTTTAAAGAACAGGAGAATATGTTTCGAAATATTTTAGATGGAATTGAGCTCAGGTTTGAGAAATCGTATTTATTTTCCAAAACAAGAAATATCTCCTGATTTAATTTTTTTTATATTGTGTATGAAATATGTTGGTTTACCCACTCCCATAACTATGAGCATTAACAAGATAAATTAGCGGGAACGCGTGATATAATTTTTAAATTCCGTGTTGCGTCTTGCCATGAAGATTTTCAATTATTCCTTACGTAGAGCTGATATTTTTCTGCTAATGAAATTTGGCAACCTAATGGCTGCCACGCAATTAATGAACAACCATATCCAGAATTATATGCTTTAAAGCATTGCTCAGCAGGACACATCCTCTACGGAAACGGTCATCAAGAAAACAAAATGAAGGTTTTATTCATCAAAAACTAAAGCATACCAGGAGTGCTTATTCACAGGGAACATTTTCCAATGGTCTCTTGAATTTTATTTAGAAACAGAACTCAAGCATTTAGACTTCATCTGCAGATGGCCATGTGTGTCCTAGTTGCCCTGGATAGACATTTTTTTCGAACATAAATGTTTATTTTGATGGTGTACTCTTCCACGTTAATTGAAAAAAGTCGGCATATACGGTCATACTCGGACAAAACTTCCCGAAAGGATGCCCGGCTTTGACATCAACATTTAATAGCTTTCAACACATCATTGTTTGGATGGCGATCAAGTTCGTTAACGATCGATCTGGTAGTCAACGAAAGATACCATTAAAAGCCACGTATATATCAATATTGCCGAATATGTGTTTGGTTAGAATGGCATTCACAGGTTTCGAATGGACATTGTCATGCTACAAGAAAATGGCCCTGTTTGCCGATCAAATGCGGTATAATTATAATGTACACTGCAACTATAATCTTTATTTTATATTTCAAAGCTACCATTTACGCCTTCGACCTAATAACTATTTTTAATCCTCCAAACATTCCGGAACACGAATCCATTGAAACTATGTTTGCTTTATTCAAGTGAATCTGAGACAAGCCGCAAACATCTCATTTAATGAAACAAAAATTAAAGTGCATCCATCACAATTATGTAAACAAAACCACTATTCACAATATGCTCGTCTATATGCTGCTATTTACGCTAAAGAACACTCGAAAAAATTTGAGTTTAGAACATATGTATTACGTTTCCTTATTCTGTCCTTCCTGTCTAAATTTATATCACTTGCGTCACTTATCTAACTATTATTTATCATTGACCTATCGTAAAACCCTTTTCTGATTTTAACAGTTTTCAGTTTAAGATAAGAATCGATACTTTAAACCTTGAAATATGCCTCATTTTAAAGATTAATTTTTTTTATGCAGTTAAACTCGAATGCCGTTAACGTAAACGCTTTGTGAGGTACGAGGGGCTTTTAGGCAGACTTGACCGTGTTACGCGAATTCTGGTCCTTGTTTTGTGCATGGTAGTCCTGAAGCTGACATAAGTTATAAATCTGAAAATAAGAAGCACTGCGTGCCTGTGTTGGCCATGAGTATCTCATCCTACGAACGTGAACCACTAAATTATGTGAGGTTTATACTGCATGACATTTGCTATAACCCACTTAACTTATTTATTGTCCATTTAAAGGGTTACAGGCATGAAATGCCCTTAAGAGCTTTACTCGTTTAAATCTACCGTTTTGATTAAAAATTAAATAAGAAGTTGAAAACAGTCAACACAGCATTAATTTAAGTGGGTTGACGGGGATATTGCGAAGCATGTTTGTTTAAAAATCGTCGTTCCTATTGTTGCCCCTCTACTCTGATTTGGTATTGTCAAACTGACCCTAGAAGAAACCAAATTGTTGGAAGAGTACTTAAAAGAGTACTTGGAAGAGTATTGTTGGAAAAGTACGCTCTTTTAGTTTTGCCAGAAGCTGTATCCTTAATATTTAGGAAAATCAGAAAACTGTGAAAATTGCCATCATATTATTAACTTCATCGTAAAAAAATAAAGTACGCAGACATCGTACGCCAACATTTATTACCAAAACTAAGAAGAAGAAGCCTCGATCGCTGCGACAATATGTTTGCTTCTCAAGTCTTTGAGGACGAATCCGCGACAGATATCGAAACATCAGGCAAACAAACATATTTTCACAGCGATCGAGACTTTTTATTCTTCTCAGTTGAGCTGCGCTTGATTAACAGGGATTTATTTGTAGAAATCCTTGGGTTTTATGAATAAGCTAACCAAGTTTACATCGCTTGGCCTAATTTACAAGTTATAAATCCATTTTTATCTCTCTTCGTTTAGTTTAACTACACTGACGTCATGAATGCACGAGAGTAAGATACCAGCACCGTGTTGAAAGCAGTCCAACTTGGCTTATATTTGACGACAGTTGTTAGGGGATGAGAGCTAAATTTAAACAGTGGCGCACCCGCCATTATCATAACGTTCAATTATGGTTTGCATAATAACGTGCACACAAACACCCCATTTAAATGTATTTATGTCTGACAATGCTTCAGATTGACATGTTTATCTCTGGCTAACCCATTAACAACGAATATTTGGAAGTCTACCGAATGATTTACATGCCTATTGTATACTATTTGAAAAGGCGTCTATATGGAAAGTTTGCAACTGAAGGTGAGATTATAACTAGGGAGTTCACTGTGTCAAGTGTGTCCGTTTTGAGTGAATATCGCGCCAGCCATCTACGCCCATCCTCATCCTCGGTCTTATTGACTTTGTCTTTACAACAGGAACGGAGGTAGGAGTGGCGAACTAGTGGGCAGATTCTCCCCGAGTCTTTTTTAAGTCCTGTTTCTCTCACGCATGTTCGCTGCGTTGCTCCTGTTTGCTGTTGCATTCGTATTGCTTTCCCAGCTCAATTTAGTGTCTGCTGCGGCTTGCTTCAGCGTTTGCTGCGGCTGTTGGAGCACACGGTGCCGATCGTCGAAACCGACGGGAGATTTGTTGGACAGCATTGACATCAATTATCAAAATTTCACTGTGCCGAGTCGGGCAGTGAACTGACCAAGGACGATTAGGGTGGTCGCCTTTGACAGAAGTTTTGGTAAAGCATGCACGTCTTCGTAGACTTCATTCTAAAACGCGACGCTAAGGGAGGGCAGAGGCTTTCTGTCAAGGATGTAAGCATGCATTAAAGGAAGAAGCTTATGAATTTGAGCTGCCAGTTCTTTTTGCCATCCAATCACCTGTAAATTTATTATTCTATACAATCCTGTCTATATTCTTTCTTTGTTTGTCTCCATTCATCCTGATGAGGTCAGCTTTACAACGAAATGGTATGTTTTTGAATGCTCTAAGCAAGCTTTGTTCCAAAAATTAGTCCATGATGCTAATTTGAGCCTGTTCTGTCTGATGTGTTGCATTTGCAATTCATCAACGTCAACAACTCCCAGTAGGATAGCCATACAAAGAAGAAAGCATCGTTCTTCATGGCACCTAGCAGTTAAGCGTAAGCTAGTGAACTAAATTTATCTTGTATGTTTTATTTTGACAAACTGCAAATGGCGCATTAACAAGAAGGTCAAGTTATCGAAACTTATGTTTAAGAAGGTAGCACGGTAAGTCTGCAGTCATCAATTCGCAAGGGTATTAGCTTAATAGTAAAACTGAGTCACAACTTATCACACCGTCCACTTTTTACTGTCGTCCTACGGACTGAGCATCTTCATCCAGCACCAGATGTGATGAAGCGACTGCTTTTGAGAAGAAGAAGAAGGCTTGATCGCTGGTAAAATATGCTTATTCGCCTGCCGTTTCGATGTCCGTCGTGGATTCACCATCAGAGACATGAGTAGCAGAACGGTGAGGAATCTGCTACAGATATCGAAACGTCAGGCAAATAAACAAATCATCCCAGCGATCGAGTCTTCTTCTTCTCAATTGCTTCCTGGGACGCGGGCGTTCGCTTGTATTGACTGCTATTGTAAATCAGCAATGATGCTGTTTGAATCAAACTTCTACCATCCAGATGCCAAGGTGCTTACATCTGGGTTTTTTTAATTTGTTTTGCCCTTGACGTTGCTGTTCTATCTTGCGAGAGCGTTATTGTTTTTTGTGCTGACTTCAACCGCGTGGGACTTCAGTTCTTTATTTTGTTAGACTGAGACAATTAAGTTTCCTTAAACAATAATGCTGACCCCCCTCTTCAGTACATATTGACTAACTATCCCAAGCTTTTTTTCTGTCAAAAATAGAGCTCCGTTGTAATACTGAAACCAATCTGTGCTTAAGGGCCTGCCAACTATCTTTTTCAGTTTAAAGAAAGGTCTGCTGGCAAAAGCAGAGAGGAAATTTAACGTTTGAGACACCTTTCTCAATAATATTTGTTTAGTTCAGCCTGTCAATTTGAAAATCCTTCTGCATTTCATGAACACTCAAAGGTTGAGCCGTGCTTCAATTACCCTACAACTTTAAAAACCAAACTTTTTACCGTCTACTGTTGTCTTGATACTGTTATGATCTAAACCTGACATAATTGCTTCACCCCATCTGAAAACCTCAAAACTACAAATGACCTTAAACAGCGTGAGATTTCCAAGCTGAATGACCATTTTTGTTTGTCAGACTTTTACTTCCTCTTCATCTTCGTATTCTCACTCCCCGGATTAAATTTTCTAGAGTCTTAATTGCCTTACTTGTCAACGCAACACACATGCAAAAAAGGGATGCTACGTACATTTAAAGAGTTTAAATGCAAGCTCTATTCACACACCTACCAACTCCTACCTTTCAAAAAACGCTTTTTTGTTATAACAAACTCTCTATATTCCTGTTCACAGGCAACATTAATGAAACATCTTAAAAAGGTTCAAGCTTCAACAGCTGCTGGGCCAGATTTAATCTCAGCATTTCTCCTGAGCTTCTGTTATTTTCAGTTTTCTCCTACATTGACACAATATACCAACTTATTCTCGCCGGAGTGTAAGTAATCCGATGATTGGCAATCAGCAAGAATAAATCCCATTCAAAAAAACTATTCTTCTGGACCCAAATCGTTTTGTCCAATTTCGTGGTCTTCTGCAACATTGAAATTTGCAGAACAAATAGTCTTGGACATGTGTACGCCGTTTTTTGCCAATTTTGTTGATACCCAGCAATTATTATGCAAGACAAAGCGAAGTAAACTAGATGCTGTTGCTCTGGTAGTCCATTCTGCTCCTAGATATTCAGATATGGGCTGCCGTGCATACGGATCTGCTTTTTTCGACGTCGTCTTAGCCTCTTATACCATCCAAAGCTATCTTCTACTTAATACAACTTCTTCAGGTTTCTCTCCCGGCTGGGATGTCTCTTGTCTTGGGGACTATTTGTTTCCCGCTTTCAGTTCGTCCACTGTGGCAAGCAACAAACCGCGGTCCTTCCCAATAACTGTGGAGTTCTCCAAGGATCTATTTAATCTCCTCACTTGCTCTCCAACCACAATGACGACCTATGATCGCTAAACGAATTTTTAGTTGTGTAATATGCTGAAACTTTAGTTGTTGGCCAATGAAAGTACGGAAGGATTGCCTCGATCATATTACGGCATGCGGCCCTCTAGTCAGCGAGCGAAGGTATGTACACAACTGAAAACATTGAAATTGTTCATAGCAAAATGTCGTCTTTTCGGTACCTTGGTGTTATTGTAGCATTTATCATTTCATTTTCTCGTCGTATTACAGGCCTTTTTCTTACGGTGCATAAACATATATATTATATGCGCCACTTGCGTCCAGATGACAAACCACATACCCTCATCTGGAGATTTTCAGATGCCTGTATTCTCGTGCTCATTCTTTGCAGCACTTCTTTTTATTTTTCAGCCTTAATTTAAAAAAAACCTAGTCAGTTTTAAACCTGTTCTCCAAAGGCTCTTTTCAACTGCCAGTGCTTTCTTTATGTTTAAGTTGACTTTATATTACAAACACAATTAAAAACATTCTGCAATTTACTGATCACATCCTTAGTGAGATTGCTCACTCTGTTCGCTGCGAACATACAGCTGGGACGTCTACACATACTAGGGGTTGAAGCTTTTGTCATATGCATTGCCGTACAGCGACATATCAGATCCCTGTACTCTTATTCCTAGCGCGCTACTTTATGTGTGAATAAACGGAAATCAAAAAGTTTAAATCCGCCCTTTTTCATAAAAGGCATAGATGTTTTGTAAACCTTTATTTTTTATGATATGATATTTACCCTATATTTTGTCTAAACTTTTCTCTCGCTTACCACAAATGGAGTTATTTTTGCTAAGGCATTCATCTCCCTCTGTCTCATTCAACAGCTTTTTATGCAATGCGTCCAACATATCCGTAATCCATCAAATAATTTTATTTTGGTTAATGTAGTGATATGGTCCAACTTCTTTGCTTTTGGTCAGCCACCCTGGGCATATAGTTAAAACACTACATCAAAAAAAGTTAACTGCTAACTATTCTGTGAAAATAATACTCTGCAATGAGGTAAAAATCATTATTGTTCGGCATTATTTCAAGATATTTCAGGTATCGTAGGCAGCGAACTTAAAATGAGGTCTTTTACAGACAAAACTAAAATTCACCCCATCTGTTAAAAATGGTTTTATTTCATATTATGTTCTCCACATCCAGTTTCGATTCTATTAACATTGCACTTGCAAATACAAACTCTTTGCATTACGTTTGCGCATCGTGCCAACGTTTTTTCAGGTACACAAACACTTCGCCTTGCATCGTCTACAAGTTAAATGACGGGTGTCTTGATGAGTGATTTAAAGATACAAGCAAAAACAGTTGCACAAATAAATACACATTTTCTGTCTTGCTTACAGTCCAATTGATGACCGAAAGGTGCCCCTTAGCAAAGGGTAAGTAAATGACCCCAATGACAAGGCAGAGGCACATTTTTTTTATTTCAGAAATAATAATAACCATAGACGGACTTTCATTTGCATAGATGATTCCTAGGGAAGATCAGAGTTCGGCTGCCCACTTTCGCTCGACATGCATCGTTCCGTGCGTAACTTCATGCGTAGCAAACGATTTTTTTTTCAGAAACGCACTGGCAATTCTCGTAGTGCCGGAATGTAGACGGTGATAATGGTACGCAGAAGGAACAGTGGAATATCGGTATCCTATGTAATGGTGAGTGTAGCCTTATTGTACCCAACCCAAAGCGTAGATGAATTTGTAGCCCATGACCTAGATGCCAAAGACTTAGAAATCAACCAAAAGTAGAGCAGTGCAAAGGGAAGATGTCAGCAAACTCTGCTGTTGGCTAAACGTCTACAGCTGCTCCTTTGTACTGCCAGGTAGATATATAATGTTTCAGGTATGCAAAAGCTGCACGGGTGATGTCTTTCTCATATACATGATAATGTCATAGCAGGAGATGCTTAACATAATAAAAAGGATGACCGCAGTCAAGCAAAAACGAAAGAACGTCTCGGTGAAGCAAGGCACAAGCGCCCCGAAGGACAGATCCGAATCAAGAAAGTTACGTATTTCCCATCCCATTGCACTATAAGGGTTTGACGGATTATATTGATGATGCTTTGCAAGCAAAAACCACAAGGAGAGGTTAGATTTGCAACTCTAGATGTCGAACAGGAGTACTGATAGCTGCAAGCAATTTGAACGCCTCAATTTCCAATCATGAGATTTAAACAAGTGACCACTAATAGGTAGGCGACCAGAGAGATAATGGCTTGCCCATATGTGACACGAAAACGCACCTCAAATTGGAGATGGACGATAGAGTCGTCTAGGTATGACATGGTTGCACGTTCGAATCAAGCTGTAGAGAACCAAAAAAACAAATATGGCGCTCAGCTGGCACATAAACATTTTGGATTTTCTTCTTAAAAGAAGTAGAAGTACAAGGACGCCCACATTTAGCACCAGAGTGAAGAAACGCATGATGGTGCTAACAAGAAATAGGGCATTTTTTCTTTTGCTCAATTTTGGAACACTTATAGCAAGCCCTATTCGTTCATCTATTAGAAAAAGTTATTTAAGGCGCACATGCCCGGTCAGTGTAGTCAGTTGATGACCACTCCTACCAGTGCCAGACGCCTAGTAGAAATGAAAAAAAATATTGCGCAGGAGGTTGCAGTATTTACAGGATGCAGTCATTATAATACGGCACATTTTTGACAAGCTATTCAAAATTTATTGGACGGCGTTTGGCTACGGTAGATGCAGCCGCCACCTGGCTAAACCGACCGGTCCTATGCACCCAAAAGAATTATGTCACAGCGCACCAGTTAGCATGCGCAAAACCCGCTTATTCAACAGCTAGCAGCTTTTCACTTTCGCCGACTACCTGTCCCCCAAACGCTGATCAGTTTTTGATCCCGAACCCTCCTTTCCCTCTGCTCTGAAAAATTATTATTTTTTTAACGAACTCACATAGTTTATTTACTTAATTACGATACACATGCAAAGGCTTGTTAAGAAATAAGAAATGAAAAACGTATTTCCGCCAATTCGTCTTCTGAGATTTTACTTATAATAACGGTGTCTGGTGATTTGGAAACGTTAAGCGGTTGCAGATCATCCAGGTTGATTATCTATTCAATTAATGCGAAGAGGTGCCTTCGCTTTTTTGAATGCCGAATTGAAGCTATGTATCATGACATCTATCAGAGGCAACTTCTCTAAGCTATTAACTATTATATTGGCATCCAAAGAAATATAATTTGGTGGATTCGTATGCAACGGAATGCGAAACTACGGAAACATATTACGAACCGCGTGTTTCAAATCTGACCACCATTTTCGCCCTCCGAGGAAATTCGATTTATTCGCGAGTTAGGACTATAGGACGCTGTTACAGCCTGTTGGGATTGAGAATATACTTCGCTTGCCCAATACCATCTCCCTCAACCACTTCAGGAGGACTTATCTACGTTCTGCAAAATATTGTATTCTTCGGATTTTGAAGATCGTCGCCTCTACTGATTTCTCGACTTAGAAGTCCATTACTCCATCGTGCATTGCAGATCGCACTTCTACGAAGGCTGAGTCAATCTTCTTACATTGAATTTCCCTGTTTTATCCTTTTAAAGTTCTCATCTTAGTTTGAGCATTTGGAATTCCAAGAGGAACTTAAGTTTTCTCAACACGACGGCCCTGCTCAACTTTTTAAGTCTCTTTCTATCGAAGGAACCTTGTTCTACTATATTTTCCTCAAATTTAAGGCAATATCCTTGATCAGGAAATAAATTTTCGCTGATTGTAAAAAGCTTTGCAAACATGTTATGCTCGACTTCTGAAGAGAAAAGGCAACTGCTGCCGAGGTTCGAACAAAGTACCACTAACATCGAGGACGAACGCGCTACCATTACACCATCACAATACGCTCTAAGATGCGTTCGAACAGTGTTTTTAATTTAGCGCAGACGACGCAAGTAGACCAGCCGGTTTCCGCAAGCCAATTGATGGTCCAGATGCTAGTCGCCAAATTTAACCGGCTTGAACTAGAAGTCCAAGAGATGAAAGAGCATATCCACAGGTCTTTTATTCCGGAGGAGACTACACAAATAGCAGCCCGTAGTAGAATGAGGGGTGGAGTGCCTAACATAACCACAGGAAACATACAAGTGGTGTCTAAGATACCCGTAAAAAGCAGTCCAGTCGCGCCTCCCAAAGAGCCAAAGAATAAGAGCAAGAGGCCAACGGCTACAACACAAGAAGGTTGCCTTGTCACGAAAGAGAATCTGTCGGGCTCGTCCAATAAGCAAATATCAGATCAAAAGGTAGTCACATCCCAAGTTAAGGAAGTCTGCACTCCGGTAGTGTCGAATCCCTCTCAGCGGTCCCCGGATAAAGGCCCCGTTGACCGTGCACAGAGCGCTACTTGTCCGGATGCCCCAGCAGACATTCCCATTTTGCGAAGCCCATCTGAGGATTCTGAGTTGTCGCAGGATAACCGAAAACCCGCAATCAATCAACCATTTCAGGATTCTGAGTGGTCGGAGGATAACCGAAAACCCCCAATCAATAGCAGCGGCCCTGACAAGGGCAACTGCATCATCATACAGGGACTACCCGAGTCCTCTGCTGAAACACCCAGCGAAAGAAGCGAGGCTGACAAAGGGTTATTCCAAGAGCTCCTAAACGAGCTGTTGCAACCATCTGAGGAAATATTTTATCAAAAAATATTTCGTCTTGGAATTTGCCCAAACTCAACTCAGCAGACTAGACCACGACTACTAAAGATCGTCCTAGCCAGCGACACAGAAGCAAAACTTCAACTGTCCAGGCGTTTTCGATTGAAGTACTCTATAAAGGATGTGTTTTTTAGCCGGATTACTCTCCTGCCGAGAGGCTGAAACGCCGCACGCTAGTTCTAGAATTGAGGGAACGCAGAATCAAAGGAGAACCGAATCTCGTGATCTTCAAGGACCAGATAGTAGAAAGACATTCTGCCCCCTCATGGACCAAACCGATTCGCATGACAGCGCAGCTACTCCAGTAGCCTGCGTTGGGGCTAAAAATGGACCACGCAAGAATTCAAAATTGACATTTTTGTATACCAATGCGCAAAGCTTACTTTCAAAAATGGATGAACTAAGGATCAACGTATCCGACCTCCTTCCCGATGTTATTTCGATAACAGAAACATGGTTGTCGGGCCAGATTGACAATCGCGAAATTGGAATCCCCGGCTTTCAACTGTTCCGGAAAGACAGAAACAACCGAAGAGGTGGAGGCGTAGCAACCTTCATGAAGAACGGTTTGTATGTTTCTGAAAAGAGGCGAATCTGTCTTGCCAATAAGCGGTATGGTTAACTGTAAGAGCAACGGGTTCCCAAAGCCTTGATATCTTAACTGTCTACCGACCACCAAGGAACAATCCTGCGGCTGATGCCCTATTGCTGGATGAGCTTAAAACCCTCGCTACGCGACCAAATACCCTTATTGTTGGAGACTTCAACGCTCCTACCATCAACTGGAGCTCCTCCTCAGCTGATTGCCCTGAATCGGCATTCGACCACCAGCTCCTGAATATAACCCAATCCCTACTTCTCACCCAGCACGTCACATTTCCCACAAGAATTCGTGAAGGCCAGCGGATGAACTGCCTCGACCTTGTGCTCACTAAGTCGCTCGACAATATCGACATTGTGGATTGCTTACCCCCACTAGGCCAAAGTGACCATGTAGTTCTCATGTGGGAATACAGTTTATTTTCTTCGCCTGCCCAACCACAAGACCTCCGTCCTAATATCTGGCGTGGTGATTTCGAGCAAATGAAACATGATCTCTGTTTCATAGACTGGGCATCCACACCCTCCGACAACGTTGAAGAAGCTTGGGAACAGTTCAAAGAGATAGTCCAAAATCTCATCTCTAGCCACTGCCCTATCACTCGCCGAAAACTTACGAACAGGCCTCACTGGCTGAATCCATCCTTAAAAACCGAAGTTAACAAGAAGGGAAAACTCTTTAAAAAGTACCGACTTGATAGGTCACCTGAATCTCTTAATAGGTACAAAATGCAGAGGAACCGGGTCAAACGTCTTATTGTCAGAGCTCGACAGCAGTTCGAAGAGGATCTGTTAAACCAAGCCATGGTTAACCCCAAAGTCCTGTACAGTTATATAAGACAGAGCACGCGGAATAAGGATCCTATCCCCCTACTGCGAACTGCCGAAGGTGCCGAAATCTCAGACGACAAGGATAAAGCTGACCATCTCTCTCAGTTCTTCCGGTCCGTCGAAGTGACTGAACCCGGTTTTCTATCCCACACTTATGAAGACAATTCGATCTCATCTATTGATACAATCCTCTTCACCGAAGATGTAGTTAAGAATGAGCTTCGTAAATTGAAAGAATCGACCTCCCCAGGCCCCGATGCAATCCCGGCCAAGCTGTTGAAGGAGCTAGCTTCTGAAATGGCAAAGCCGTTAGCCCTAATCTTCCAGGCGTCATTTGTTACGGGCTGCCTACCATCTGATTGGAAGACAGCGACGATCATCCCACTTTTCAAGAGTGGCAGCCGAGCGTCCGCAAATAATTACAGGCCGGTAAGCCTTACCTCCATTTGTTGCAAAATCATGGAAAAAATCCTTAAGAAGGCGTTGATGCAGTTCCTTGAGCAGAATCATCTCCTTTCCGATGCCCAACACGGTTTTCGCAGTGGTAGGTCCTGTCTTACCAATCTGCTATTCTCACTTGATAGCTGGACCAAAGCACGTGACGAGGGCAAAACGGTGCATGTGATCTACATTGACTTCAAGAAGGCGTTCGATACCGTCCCTCATCAACGCCTGCTGCTTAAGCTGCGCAGCGCAGGCGTTAGCGGGAACCTCCTTCTATGGATTCAACACTTTTTGACAGGACGGTCACAAAGAGTCCAAGTCGGTCGCCAGCAGTCCTCAGGTATACCTGTGGTGAGTGGCGTCCAACAGGGCTCAGTTTTAGGTCCCATATTGTTCCTCGTCTTCATCAACGACTGTGTCAGGGAGCTAGACTGTGAAGTCACCTTGTTCGCCGATGACATCAAATTATGGAAAGTTGTCCAAAGTTCGGCAGACGAAAACCATCTACAAGCCAACTTGAACAGACTGGAGGACTGGACAAAGCTTTGGCTTATGCCTTTCAATGTTAGTAAATGTAACTTACTTCAAATCGGCAGTTTTAGAGCATCCTGCACGAAAGTCTATTCTTTAAATGGTACTCCGTTGCAACAAGTTGAGAGTCAGAAGGACTTGGCTGTGTGGATAACTTCTTCACTCAAACCAACGCTGAACTGTACAAAGACGGCGAAGTCGGCCAGATCTATGTTACAACTGATTAGACGAGCTTTTATGGGGTTTGAAAAAGACAGCTTTTCCAAAATCTTTGGAAGATTCATTCGGCCGCATCTGGAGTTCGCTATACAGGCATGGAGACCTTGGACTGTCAAAGACAGTACTGTCTTAGAGAAGGTCCAGAGGCGAGCGACAAAGATGGTCAAAGGTCTAGGAACATCGCCCTAGTAAAGCAGACTGTCAATCCTCGACCTATTTCCCCTTACCTACAGACAACTCCGGGGGGACCTCATATTAACGTTCCATATTATGAATAAGCTGCATTGTTGCTTCGTTCCTGATGATTTCTTTGCCCAGGCTAACACGCCAACTTTGCGCGGGCATTCCCATAAACTACGCCCGGGCAAAGCAAGGATCGACGGAAGAAAATTTTTCTTTACCAACATAATAGTTTCAGCGTTGAATGCTCTTCCAGAAGAGGTTGTCCTCTCCACTAGTGTCCATGCATTTAAGAGAAGACTGGACATGTACCAAGTGCAAACGCAATGAAGGTGAAAACTCCTTCATCAGATTCCAATGAATCACTTACAAATGAATCACATTGTCTATCACATCCACTGCTTCAAATTATACTACTCGCGATTTGCGAGTAGCCATATATTTTTCTGTATTTGTCTGTTATATTTTTGTTAAGACTGTCTTCCCGGAACATGTAACTGTCGTAAAGTTTGAATTTTTCGTTGTATCAACTTATTTTATATCATCCTGTTACCAACAGGGAGTTCAAAGGCATTCACCTATCTTTCCCTCAATAAGCTGATACTGATACTAATAGAACAGCAAATAAATGTGCAGTGTCGCCGAAATGTGTGATGATGGTCAAACAGACACAACAAAGGTTGCGTTTTGATTAAGTCACCTTGATTGTTGTCAAGTTAGTCAATCATAATTGCCACTATATGGCCTCGCC
>JAYGXS010000638.1:0-22270 GCA_036362985.1 Ligula intestinalis
CACTGGGGATCGGCATCGCCCACCGACCAGAATCAACGATACGACAACTGGTCATGAGACCTAAGGCACCCCTGCCCCGAGACGAAACCGCCAACGTCATCTACCGAATAAAATGTAACTCCTGTGCAGCCGACTACGTTGGAGAGACAGGCAAACGGTTGCAGACCCGAATGGCCGAGCACAGAAGGGCAGTGAATAGGATGGAACCACACTCTTTGGTGGCAGAACATTGTGCAGGCGACGGACACACGTTCGCCTTTCAAAATGCAGAAATTCTGGGCCGAGGGAATGACCGCGTGGTCAGAGAAACAATCGAATCCTGGCACACGGGGATAACCTCCATCAACCGTTGTGTGGCGCTCCCCACAGCCTACCAAGCCCTCCGAACGCAGCTCAACGAACGTAGTCGCAAACGTGAGCACGGGTCCAACATTAATCAGGCTGCGGTGGACACACTCAGAGCCGCACCAGCACCCGGACCTGACGAAAAGGCTGGCCTAGTCGTAGCCAGTTCATCTACTCAGTCTGAAAAGGCGAAACCAGACGAACACGTTGGCGCAGGAGAGAGTCTCAGCCTAGGGCGACAGCTAAGGTCGGGAAGGATACTGTACACGTCTGAACAAGAACACCAACCTGGGGCAACAGCTGAGAACAATGCGGGGGCGGCTAACAGCTCCACCGCACGAAGAAAAACGCCGGACGGACGGACGGACCCCAAAGTCACCTCCGTCACCCGCAGGCAGTAGTAAGAATTGATTAGCCCCCCTGCCCCCTGCACCCATGTACCATGCACTGACTGCTGGACAGAGTGCAGCTGCAAACGGACTAAGAACAAACACCCGAAGGGCGGCTATTACCTGTCACTAACCGCCCTGGGCCCTAACTGCTACAGACCACCTCCCCTCTCCCCGCCTCCCGCAAAAATAACAACCCCCATGAACTCTGTTTGTCGCCTACCTATAAGTACTGTGAGGCGCGGTACAACACTTACCTCCGACGACGGAAACTTGTCTGTTTTTGAAACGTCAGGATATTACAATTATGGTTCCCGAGATCGCTCTTTCTTCTCATATATATATATATATATATATATATACATACATATATATTGTGCCAACGTCCTCTGGTAAGGATTAATTAATTAAGTGTTAGGTTATGAGCACACTTTTTTTGAATCAGTCCTGCTTATCGGTGTTAAATTTATGTCAAAAATGGGCTATTACGGTACCGAAAATGCTGACAGTGCTTAGCCTTAGACGCTGGTACCAAAAGATAAATGAAATAGTCGGCAGTCATGAGTAAAAACACAAAGAACTGCCTTCGACGGCAAGTTTCAGCAGCGGGAACAGGACTCTGGCAAACTTTTATCACCCTTATAAACCAGCAGAAATAATTATATGCATTTGCTTTGAACAGATATGTGACAGACTGGGCAGACCTGGAGCTATCCGCGCTCAAAACACAAGAGGCAAAACAATATATACAAGCACAGAGCAGGAAAAAAGACGAGGGGATAGCCTATAGAACAAAACGAAAAGAGGCGTACTTGCGTGCACACTGTTGGTATGCGTCTTCAAGTCCGCCCTCTCCTTGAACGAATGGCCACAGATAACGCACGGAAAGTTACGTACATCTAAAACAAAAACAGAGTAGAGTAAGATCATTAAATGTTCCAGAGACTGGGTTTACTTGTTCCAAGGCTCCTTTTACGCTGGCGGATAATGATAATTGGTAGTCTGTTATGTTAGTGTTACGAAAGAGGATAACAAAAATTGTCAATCTACATAAAAAGCATATTGGAGAAGGACCACGCTAGAAAGGGTCGTTGACGACTGCTGCTTTGAAGTAAAATCCAGAAAATTCAAGTTCCGAAAATATTCCCATGGTTAATATTAGAATTCAGTTTTTGGCAAACAATAGTTTTCAGCAACTCTGCATCAGACCAATCATTTGCAAGGGAAATTGACGCTGTACATAACAATAAAAGTTTGAATAGGTAGAAAAATCAATAACTATCTAACACGGGCGCTAATTGGCCAACGCGGACTATGTCAGTTTGCGCATGTAGGCCATGTCAGCGTGTTGGATGAGGGATTGTCGCTTGTTGATAGGGGCGAAATCCTATCGCCACCTGGTGTCGGTTTAGGCCATGGAAGTGACAGAGCTTGTGTCAGAGTCTTCTGACAACACAGAACTGGATTTGCTAGCCTTATAGCGACTGCTTCGGCTGTTGCAAGCATCCGTTGGCGTAGGCCTTTGGAAAAATTAGATGGTGTCCTGTAGACGACCTTAAAGGCTTCGTTAGTATCGACTCGATGGTTCGTATCGACTAGATGTGCGAGAATAGCACTCGAGATCGATCTAGTTTCACCTTTACTTAGCCAGGTCGGTATGTGCTCACGTACCCTCTTTTCGAGACGCCTCGTTGTACGGCCGTCTTCAAGATATTTGCGTATATTTGCTTGGGACCCTAGCATTTGAAATAGCCAGGTTCAGGTTCATTGATTGGTTCGTTAGCGGCAAGTTGTAAAAATTACTTTTTGCAAAAATGTGTTAGGAGTAAGCATAGCAATTGTCGACTGTACAGCACAGACGAAGAGGCATATGGGTTTCAACAGTAAAATTAGATATGAGCCTATGATTAAGTGTAGTGTGAGGTTCAAGGCTGAAGTTAAGGGCAGGTTTGGGTTCAAAATCATGTAAGCAGTGAAGTTTTGAATTCTCCTTAACTGCGGAGTTTAGGTTAGCTATAGGGTTAAGAGTACAGTTTAGTTTTAGCATAGGGTAAACACATAGATAATATTTATCGCAAGCCCGGTTCTTCTTAGCGAACGGAACATTCCTATTTTCCTGTCCAGAGTGGGCTGTCATACAAGTCATCCTTACCGTAACCTGTCCATCCAAAATTCGTTAGGGTGCAGGAACGTTACCGATGTGAAGTTTACGGGGGTCACCGTATATTTAAAAGGGCACCTTTGGCGTTTCTTAAGTTTATTTCGAATCTTCCATTAGCGAGCCACCGAATCTAACTCTCAGTTCTGATAGGGATAACGATGTCCTGTCAAACTGAATGATAGATTTAAACACGTAAGGCATTTTTCAGTGAGAAATGCACAAATTTGCCCGGAGCCAGCATAGCTCGCTCTACTTTTCTGCTCTCCTTCATGTACCAGTCAAGTGTCCGAATATATCAACAAGCCGAGCAGCGGCATACGTCTACGCATGACACAAGCAAATATTCAGATACACAGAGAAGACAAAAAGACGATGGGGAAGTCTACAAAATGAAAAGAGGGACCTACTTTCGTGCACTCTAAAGACGTGCTTCCTTAGCGCTCCTCCCAATTTGAAAGAATCGCCACAAATATCGCAGGGAAAGTTTCGTATACCTAAAAAAACGACAAAGTGAGAGACTTAAATGTACCAGACGCTCGTTCTACTTGCTCCAAGGTTTCCTTTATGTTCGAGGATAATGCATATCCTCATTCAAAAGGAAATACAATATACTAGCAGAAGATCAAACTAGGAAAAATCCTCGACAGCCTCTCTGCCTCATCATGCAGCAAGCAGAAAATACTGACAAACGCATAGCAAGCAAAACGACGAGGGAAGGCTCAAAGCATCAAACAAAAAGAGGGAGAAGGGAGGCGAACGCATTACGAATGAAATAAAACATGCGTTAAAATGAATATGTTAAAGTCAGAAGAGGCGCACTTTTGTGGACACAATTAATATGCTTCTGCATGCGCGTGTTATGTGAAAATCCAGCGCCACAGATCTCACATATGAAGTTGCGTATTTCTTTAAAAGGAAAAAAAACAAAACATAATCAATCGTTTAAGGTTTTGAACAGTGGACAGAGTCAGGAATGCCCATTTTAAAGCCCTCTTAAAAGAACAAATCCTGTTATGCCTCTCTGTTTTATGTTAGGAAGACAAGACCGACATGATTGTATGAACAGGTTACTGCAACAGTCTGTGTGCAATCGGATCTTTCCGCAATACGTTAAACAATAACACAGACTAGGAAAATCTACAGATATAAATCAACAACATTTATAAATACACTGAAAGAGAAATGCATATTGTAATTACTAAAGTATATTCCACAGCTTATCCTAATACCCCACCCACAAACCCCTATAAACACAGTTTCCGTAGGGTAAAATGCTGGGACTAGGGGTATATGAGGTGCACTACTGTTGCCAAATTTTTCAAAGACAAAGATAGGGGATGTCAAAATACATGTGACGCCTATTGACGCAGTGGCCAACCAATTCCATCTTAATCAAATATCTGGGGATGCCCGTTTTGCAATAAATATGCCGGTGGACATCTCGTTGAGCGCAGCTATTTGCATTTAAAAACCAGTGCCATCTTAGCAGAACAGCTACCAAATGTAACACAAGCTCGCCTTAAGAGTCATACGCCAAGATCGAAAGATTCGGTACCTTGGAAGATAAATCAAATAGTTGGTCGTTATAACTAAAAATACAAAGAACTGCCTGCGAAGGGAATTTTTAGCAGCGGAAACAGGACTCTGGCAAAGCCTTAACACCTCTATAAATCGGCGAAACTAAGTCTATGCATTAGCTTTAAACGAATATGTGGCAGTCTGAGCAGACCTAGTGCTATCCGCGCCCCGAACGCAAGACTCAAAGCTGACACTATGTTTCTGACCATATAAACTATGATAGCCAATCAGACAAATATGCAGGCAGTCAATACATTGTAAGATGACGTGGGAAATAGCCATAAACTACTAGGAAAGTGAGCGTACTTTTGTGGACACCGTTGACATGTTCTGTTAGCCCCTTGTTCTTCCGAAAGGCCTTGCCACAGAACTCACAGGTATATTCCTGCACGGCTGTGAAACAAAACAAAACATGAAATACAAGGGACTGGAATACTTTTCTGTTTCTTTACACGTTCGCAAAAGATGATAAGGTGAAGTACAGCCATACCAGTAGAATACTTTTCAAGTAACAAATGAATTGTCTCGGAGGACAGAAGGACCTATTGCAATATGCGTACCAGATTCGGAAACAATCAGCAACAGCCAAGTGACGAGGAAAATACATAGTTATTTGATCAAACTGGTAGAAAAGTTACTCAGCATAAACCCATATATGCTTGCTTCGCCGATCCCGTGCCTCAACAAGACGCATCTGCTAGGGATTTTGGTTCATGCGTGGGTCCCCTAACCTTGACCATTTATTTTCTGGTGCATGCACTTCAGTTTTATCCACCCTTGTTTAATTTTAGAGGAAATTAATGCGCGAAATTGGATAGCTTCTACGTCTTGACGAACGGTGTCCAGCCAAGTCTTCAGTTGCTATCTTCTTCGACGTCTCCTGTTGGACTGCGGCGCTGGACAAAGGGCAGCGTAGCAAAGCTCGTTAGGCAGACGACGGAGAACGCGCCTAAACCACCTTGGTTATCTTTCTTCGATGGCGCATAACGGGTTGGTATGACTAAAGGTTAGTAGTACCCGGAAAAAGACCGCTATTGCTGACAAAAATATTCGACGTAGATGAGTCTCCAGTCCTCGTAGGCTCGTATTGCTTGAAATAGTAAGGTTGTGCTCCAACCACTGCATGACTACAAAACAGATTCTTTTCCCAGTTACACGGTTCTATTGGGCATTATGGTGCCACTTGAGAGAGGGAGAGAGCGCAAATCCTGCAGTTATTCAGGACGGGTTTTCCAGCTCATCTACAGGTGGCGAATAATACAAAAGCTTTTAGTAAAGGCCAGCTGCGAAATAAACCAGGTTGTGAGACAGTGCTTCCAGGGCGCGGAAGACCATGATAAATTACGCCGACAACTTATGACAATGTTCAATTTCAATACCACCGCGGCCGGCTGCATTGGGCATGGTCGATTATGTACCACGAAATATCAAGTACGTTTTGTTAAAAAATTACTTAACACAGTCCATCAGACATAATTCCACGAACATGTATTCAGACTCCTTAGTGTACAGACTTATCCTCCGGATTAAGTTGTTCGTCTATGGCCTTATAGAACATAATCATTCTGACCCGATATCATTTCCCGCAAGACTTCGAGGAAACGTATCTCGTTAAAGTCATCTTAAAGAGTTACCCGGCACTGTATCACAGGACACCGACAGAACGATCAGGGAAAATGCACAAAAAATAAGCATGACTCACGCAAATTGTGTTTGTCTTCTAAATGGTTTGCAGTTTCCTTGCCAGTAGGTTCTTCTACCTTGAAGTACTCCAGTCCTGTGAGGGTAAGGAGTGAAAAACAAGGACGCACCAGAAGTGTTTACCTCCAAAGGACTTGCTGGATCAGAGGTTTTAGTATGAATGGATAAGCATGTTGCCACGTTCAAATTCCCTGTTGGGACACTCGCGGGGATTGTTGGCGTCAGCGTTTCGTAGTTCACCTCAGCTGACGAAGTTAATGACGCTAGCGAGGGCTTCCATTCATCTCCGCTCCTTACACAGTCATCCCCACTGGATCCACTTGACTCTTGCTCGGCGTTCAGTTGCCGGTGTGGATGCTGTGACAAAAACCAATTTAATGTAGCGGTAAGTTAATGGAGTTTGTGATACTGATTTCAAACCCTACATTCAGGAAACACCTACCACAGACTGTCAGAATTACCTTGCAACATTCAAGCAGTGTCTTGGCGTTTGAAATTCCTTCTTCCTGTAAAAATATAAAACCTTATTGATGGTAATAATAACAGGAGGCTTTATATAGAATAAACGCACACTAAATAAGGCACTGTCAATGTTACAAAGCAATGAGATAAAATTCGGTACTTATTAACTAAATCGCGCATCACCCCATGCGTCAGTCGATTGATGAAATTGCAACCACGCAACGCGTCCTCCAAGGTCGAACTCAAGGCACTCTCAGAACCCAGAGCTGACCTCCTTATCGTGCCGACGGACAAAGGGCGGTCCATTGTCGTATTAGACAGGACCGACTACATGCACAAAGCCCAAACTATGTTAGACGACCTTCAGTCCTACGACCCCTGCAAATCCAACCCCATAAGAACATTTCACGCGAGATTAACACAACGCTGTTGGAAATAGAGAACGCAATCGCCAATCGACCGACCAAAGGCTAGAGCACAAGAAACGGCCTTGGCCCGCTTCTGTGGTCTCCTCAAAGTGCATAAAGAAGACACACCCCTCCGGCCAATCGCATCACTCAAGGAAACGCCTACCTAGGCACTGGTAAAGTGCCTGTTCTGACAGCTCAAATTCTTGACCGCTGATTCAAGCACAACAGTCAGGTCGTCGACACAATTCTTGGAAAAACTTTAAGGGGTAAGTCTCCTACCAAAAGATGTCACATCCCTTTCTACTTCTACTCCACAGGACCTGGTTATCCAATTACTCCTACAAGATAAAAACGATGAAACGGAGAATTGTCTCGGGCACGTCAAAATCTTCCAGCTCCTAAATTCCTGTCCCAAAAAGTACTTTTAATTCAACGGAGTTATCTACGAGCAGGTGAAGGGCATGCCCATGGGTTCGCTCATTTTCAGACTTACAGCAGGGGCGGTTCTGCAATGGCTGGAGTCGCTGGTTTTTCGACCCCACATACCGATATTCTGTGCTCGACATGTGGACGACACCTTAGTCTTAATTGAGCGGAATGAGATGCTGACATCCAAGGGACGTCTGAACTCTGTTTTCCCGGGCATTCAATTTACTACGGAGGAAAAACAAAACAACCAGCTACCCTTTCTAAATGTCTCCGTTTGCCCAAAAACTAAATTGTTCAGGAAAGCAACTAATACTAAGCAAGTCCTGAACTTCAACAGCAACCACGCGATCAGTTACAAACGATGCTACGTAAGAGAAATACACTGGTGCCTTGAGACTAATTGCAGCGAAGTGTAATCCTCGCAAGATTTGACAATCATGTGAACCGGGAGCTGCTCGGGTTATGGTTTTCAGGCCCCCAATCCGTCAAAAAGCGCAACGATTTGGCGTTGCCAAACTGCGTATTGAGACATTAACTGAACAAGAAATTTAGACTCATGGGAAGGGCCGGGCCCAGCAACAACTCTGACAACAGCGAGCATAATGGTCGCGCAGGGAAGTTAAACTATTATTCCGGTGTTCACATCTTATTCTTAACCAAAACGGATATAGAACGGTTGGGAGAGATTGTTGCGAACCGGAATTCGCTTGGGGCTGGAATCATAGTAGGCCTTAATCGTGGCAATGGTTTGGTCTGGTTACATTATATGCAACAAGGCCTCACAGTGGATAGAATCAAACGCTAGGGCGAAGCCGACAAAGCAGACGGTTGTTAGTTGTTGATAGCCAGGGTGGAATTCAAGGATCCATCTCAGTGTGAATATCTGGTCGGAAAATCCACGCCCAGCACGGAATCCAACATGAAAGACTTAAGCAGAAACGTTGATAAGACCAATGCCGCGGTATTTCTCGTTTAAGTAGCTTACTTGTAGAGAGGTACAAGTATGCTTGAGCCCCACTTATCAAGAACGGCCTTATTCCTCCACGTTTGTCTAATGAAGTCATGGAGGCAAGGAGCCAGAGTGTCAAAACAACACTTGCAGAGTTCAGCGGGAATACCATTCTTCCCTTTGTGCCTTCCAATCTCGTACAGACTGAAATCTTCTGAGAACAGGGGTGAAGACCTGCACAAAAAAGTTTACGAAACTTATGCCACGATAGTACTCATTTTTATAGTTTTGAAAAAAGGCAAAGAGATATCTTATGCTCAGTAATTCAGAACTAATTCATTCTCCACGTTTGTTTGATCATCTCATGGAGCCCGGGTACCAACATAACACCTGCAGATTTCAACGGGGATTGCATCGTTTCGTGACGCCTTTTTGTTGCAGTCTCTGCATTGCATCAGTTACCTCATCTTCTGAAGGGAGGTTACATGACACTTCATACACCGGAGAGGGTTGAAACTCCGATGCGGAGAGAGACGGTGTGATGGGTCGATAATCAAAGTTGAGAAGGTGCTCGAAGTACTCATGCCAACGATCGGCCTTTGCCGAGTTGTCATCAATAAAGCCGTCATTCACATCGCGAACAGAGTCACAGAGGGTCGAGAGATTAGCGCTAATTTAACACATACTTTGGGAGAGTTGGCAAGTGTCAACAACGTTTGAAGCCTGCTTCATGGAAGCCAATACTTCTACCGGTCATCCCTAGCCGACTTTGCTGCCAGATTTCGGAGTTGTCGGAAGGAATCATCGTTGCCACGTTTGGTTTGAGCCGTCTGAGCAGTTATTTACAGGGTTCTTCCAGTTACTGGGGCGCCACTGAGTGAATCCGATAACTTTCTCAGCTGCCTCATAAACGGGCAGACCAGCAAACCAATATGCTAGGAGTGACATAGAGACGGCCCCCACTCTTCCACTAATTAAGGGACCATCACTCAGAGCAAGCCTTAAAACTGCTCGCAAGCAAAAGGTGCAGCAAGAAATAGGTGAAAAAAATACACGAAAATGAAAGGACCCATTAGGCTGAAAGATTCAGCGTAAAACAACAAAACGGAAAGGGAAAAAGAACTACTGATAGGCGCGGGGTATTAAAATGTCACCTATAAATGCTGACAGATTAAGGCATAAAGATTCAGAAAATGGATCTAACCGCCTGCTACTAACTGGAAATTGGATTGGATTGACTTAGGTATTTTGACAGAAAATCAGATGAATCCCCAAAAATAATTAGTGTACCCACAGAAATATTTAATTCAGTTACCAAAGAGCACACTGGGCAAATGTAGGGATATGCACGGAGCTAAAACATGACTGTGTTAGGAAAATACGTCTGGATTTACTTCCTTTAGTGTGTTGACAATATTGTACGTCTAAGAGAACAGACAATTGGTGAGACGGAAAATGCGGGTCAGGTGGCACTAAGTATGCCAATAAGACTTGCTTTTGGGAATAAATCAGTTACGGACTTATCACAGGCTGAGACGAAAGAAGCCATAATAAATGCATTTTATATTTGAGGTGCCCAGACAGTTTGCCATACTAGTGACCAGAATTGTATTGCCGATCCGGTCATTAAACCAAGCTCTCACTGTGACATTCAAAACTATCGCAAGGTTCATAAAACGCATTAAAGCCAATATAGACGAAACGCACAGACTGTTTACATAACGTTATACGGAGGCAAAACCCACTGTTCTTCGAATTTAACTTCTTCCTGTGAAAGAGGTAATGTGCAACAAATCTACGTCCACTGCCTTTACCGTCAGGCGCGTGCACCAAAAGCTTCGTGCAGGCTCATCGCTTGCAGACTGTACTCATAATAAAAATGTAGATCATTAAGCAGGCAAGTTAAAGACTTATTAATGCCGACATTAAGTACCTTGTGCGCACGGACTCAAATTTTGCCGACATTTTATTGCCGGCCATGTGCGGCCACATAAGGCTATTAAGACAGTTGCAGAGAACGGGTCCACAATACGTACAAGTCAAACAATAAAGTCAAGAATGCGAAAAAACAGCACTATGAATAGCTTGGTTATACCCCCTACTGAGCATACGGCTGTGCATTTGCGTTAAAGAAATTTAGCTAAATATTTTCGAAGACCGTACTGATAGAAAAACTCAGATTAAGTAAGGTTGTGATTTGAAAATTAAAAATAAAGACAAAGGAGATTTAACTACAAATAAGAGGTAAACGCACTTGTTTCATCCCAACTAACATGAGAGAACCATTGCTACCAGACATTCCGTTGGACCAACCGAAATGAAATTGCATCATGCGCGTGAAATGCAGCCAATTAAAACTATACCTTGCGCTTTTCATTAATTTTATCGAAATGAAGACGTTTAATGACAAAAAATACATGTTTTTTAAATTGCAGTTGCATGTATATGCTTTTTTAACAACTGAAGAGATACCCGCAATTGTTTGGAATACCGGCTGCAATAAACAGATGGAGGATAGTAAATAAGGAATATCAGATAATGGACACCATGTTCATTTAAACCACATTTTCACAGGTAGGAAATTATTTTTGCGGCTAAAGGAACTCTCAATTATTTGAAATTCCCTCGAAATGGCACCCAAAAAAGCCTACTTTTATTCTATTTACAGGTGATTGCAGTACCTTGGACATAAGTATGCTTTCCTTCTTTGAACCATGAAATGTCCTGTTTGATATTCAAAAATTTGGAAAGATTTGGTTTCTCAAAAACATATCCATCCCACCTGCATAGCAAGGGAATGAACTAAGAAATTTCACTCTGTCAACCATCGTCGCGTCAAATAGCAAACAAAACTGCTACTCAGGTCGACAAGCTTTACAGACAGAATACAGTTATCGATACGTCTACGCCCTAGAAAATCCTCCCTCTCAAAGGAGGCCGATCCCATACAGTCAATTAATACATGCAAACCGGCACACCCAATACACACTGCACACTCAGCCGATACACACCAGACCATTCCACCAAATCCCATCGTACACATCATCATTCCGTCAATAACTCCAAATCCACTCAAATTCCACTAATTCAACAATCCACTTAAATTCCACAATGCTCACGACCACAGTATCCGACAGTCACACAATTTTTCTACATGATCCCCTCACACATGATCCCATTCTCTCAAAATTCACAATCCACTCAAATTCCACAATGCTCACGAACATATTATCCACTAGTCACACAATTTCCTCATAGGAGCCCCCAAAACAAGCAAGCAAATACTAGGAATCCGTTTTTTCACAAAAGATTTCAGCTTCTGTATCTGACACGTTAAGTGTTGCTCTCATTAACGCTAGGTCAATAGTAAACGAAGTCTTACGACTCATAACTTTTAATAGCAAATTTCAAATTTTTTGAGCTTACGTGTTTTTAGTCTCTATCTCAGTATAGAAGACACGCTTCTTGGAAATTATTCAAGAATTGACGATATATTTCCAAAATTTTGAATTATCTACGTGGACACCTCAATCCGGTGGCTTTAATAAATTCCTCTGCTGTGGATTATTTCCAAAGTTTGGAAAATGCTTCTTGGACGTGTCGATTTTGTGAAAATCTCCTCTGCGGTGGATTTTTACTTAACCGAGCATGTATTCCAACTAGAATTTCGAGCCACAAGCTCTGTTCACGTCCAAATTTCACGCCGACGGTGTAATCCTAGTTTCTACTCTTCGTCGTGGAAAGGGCAAAAATCCCACGCTGAGTCTTTATATCACAGAGTTGTTGTATACCATCATATTAATATTGTCATAATATTTAGGATACTAGTGACTCTCACGTTATTCCTGAAGCAATTTTATAATCACACACCGTTTGTTGTATCGGTGACTCACTCATGGACTTACTCTGACTTGCCAAACGACCAAGATGTCTACTAAGTTTACGGAAGATAGACTGTGAGGAAATCGTCCTCCGCCAGGAGTTTTCCGAGATGAAGCAAGAACTTAACCACGAGGTAAATAAACTGAAACAAGAAATAGCTTATTTTAAAACGAATATTTCTTGCATAGTGGTTAAAACAGCCCTTATCGGTCAAAAATCTGGGATAAATAAAAGCTCATATGCTCAGATAGCCTCGGCTGGTAATCCCAAAACTCGCATGTCATGAAAGTATTCTGCCGAACCAAGTGAGCCAGCAGATGTTTCGATCGATCGCAAAGAAATTCGAATAAGTCCGCAGTCTACGCCATCACTACTTAGCTCAGGCAGCATTAGCAATTATTTGGATTTGCATACAAGCGCCACTTCGTTGCTCGACACTGCACCAGAAAGCGATGATAAAGAGGTCGATAAGATCATAAAGCCAAAGAAGCATAGGGCTGGCAAGGCTAAACGGATCATGGGTGTGCACTCAGCTTACCCGAAGCCTGGGACTAGAAAGGTTAAAGGAGTCACGGTTGTGCACTCAGCTAACCAAATAGCAAGTACAGCAGTATATATCGAACCAAATGTACCGGATACAAGTTCTCGCTCGGTCGAAACGCGTGAGCTCGCAACAGATGCCCCATTGAGTCGCAAGCAGAAAATAATTGTAAAGGGGCCCCAGAGTCTGCGTTGAGAAGTACACAAGAACAAGTTGACCATAATGGGGGTCTTACGAGAGAGTACGCCAAACCGTTGCTAAAACCAGGCGAGGCATTCCGAATTCTTAAGACATTTCGAATAGGGAAGGCTCCAACAGATCCAGAATCAAATTCTTAGCCACGACATCTTAAAGTTTTTTTAGAAACTGGAGCACAGGTGCTACTATTGCTACAGCGCAAACCATCCTTACGGAGTCTGCATTTGCAAGTTTTTTTCAGCTGGATTACGAATTGAAAGAGCGGATAAAGGTGAGAAACTTAATAATAGAGCTGAAAAAACGGAGAACCAATGGCGAGAAAAATCTCAAAATAAGAGAGGGACAAATAGTTCAAGTCAAAAAGACATCTCTCTGGTCGAAACCGGTAACAGTGACAGCCTAGCTGTCCCATCGCCGAAACCTATGGTCGTTTTAAATGCCAGATCACTGCTTAGTAAAAAGCCTCGGCCCCAGACTCTGGCTTTCGTCAACCACCCAGACCGTTATGGTAAATGAGACATGGGAATCGGCCTGTGTAACTGACTCTGAACTCTCCGTTCTAGGCTATGTACACATTCGGAATGATCGAAACAATGGCCGTGGCGGAGAAAGCTGCATCTTTTTTTAGCAGCCACTTTTAAAGTCGCTTATCAGTTTAACCCGGCAGATTGCAACATCGTACTCGAGCTGATAAAAGAAGGATCTTCAGGCTTTTGCCTAGTGGTGTTGCACATGGGCCTTACCCTGTTGCGGTCTAGTATGTGAGATCTACTACAACCACTGCACTAAGACTATTCCGTGAGCGATAGGAGAAAACAGTCGAAATATGAGGACTAGTTTATTTTTACAGAATGCAAGTTGCCTTGAAGGGACTGTTTGCTTGCGAGCAATAAAGACGTCCTTGAGCTTGTCTGAAGCGGTATGAGTAACGCAACCATTCTGTTTAAAAGGAAGCAGTGGGATGTTGTCATTGTTTGTCATGATGCGGGGGTGCGTGTGGGATGCCTAATTGGACAGGTAAAAGGGCCAGTGAGGGGAAAATTAACTATGGATGAAAAGGCAAGCTGGCCGGTGCGCGCCAGGTAAGCGCTGCCTGCAAATGTGGCCTTGACTGTGCTGAGGTCAAGTCTGGGGTGGCCGTGCTTTGTTGGGGCGTCTGTTAGTTAACAAGCCTGTGAGGAACGCTCGGGCGGAAGGGCAAAAAGGAGACACTAGACCAGCCACTAGGTCAAACCTGGCAGGCATCGTGAGGACATTAAGACAGCTTCCACAACCCCTTCATGGCACAGATGTTCCGTTATGGTTGTTGGCAACAATCATCAACCGGAATTAAGCATTGAAGGCCACGAACTAAATGCCCCAGGAGTTATCAAGGATTTTGGCATATCCTACTATAATAGTCTTAATTTGTCAGAGCACTGTGCCCTGATAGTCTCGAAAGCACGCCGAACCACCGGATTTATCCTTAGAAATTGTTAGACCATATGGGTTAGAACAAGCCTTTACAATATGTACGTGAGATTTAGTCTTGAATACTGCTCGCCCTTATTCAGTCTTCTGCGCACTAGTGAACGGAAGAAAATAGAATCGGTGCAGCACTTCTTATTTTGAAGAGTTTTCACTACAGAAAACCGAAATTTAGCCTACCAACAAAGACGCGAACTTTTAAAGCTGGATCCCCTGTGGCTTCTTAGATTACAGATGGGGCTATTTTTACTGTTGAAACTTTTGAATGGCCAAACCTTTAATCCTCTCAGTACAATAAGGAAGCTCGAGCAGCCTCGGTGCGCCAGCCATCGAGGTGTGTTTTGATTTATTCCTATGTCATGCACAGTAAAGTAACGACAATCCTTTTCATTCAACGTCATATCAATCTGGAGTAAGCTGCCCAGAAGTATTAAAACCCAGCAGAGCTATCCTATGTTTAGGAGGACTTTTACCAGTTTTCTACATTTAGGACAACTTTCACGAATTTTTGGTGTTGACTCGGTAGAATCTCTCTTTCACTCTGATGGCGTTCGTGGACTTCGAACCCTGTCAGGCTTCATGCTCAAGATAATGCTGCTGAAGCTGCAGCTCGCAATCTGCTAACCCTTCAGCCGATAGCGCGCAACTTTTGCAGACAACCATTGAAGGAAGAGTGAGAACCATGTGTTCGTGTACCAACTCTCCCCGTCCGGAACTAATGTTCCTAAACAACTTGCAACTTTTCTCTTGCTGCTGTGCAACTCAGTTTAAAACTGTTCAGATATTTCATGTGTAACATACCGTTGAATTCAGGTTTTTTAAATTGAAACAAACTTCCTATCTCGCCCAGCATTGACAAAACAAAAAATTGTAACAAAACCAATACTGGCTGCCACATAGGGACTTTTAGGTTTTTTCCTGTTTCGAGGTTTTAGAAGGCGCCCAAGATGTGCTTTACTGACTCTTTAAAATTGCCTGTAAACTGGCCTAATCAACATATTCCTGATAAAGTCTATTAACGGAAATATGGGTAAACTAATTAACCACTAATGCTTCACTTTTTATATCAAACTACACATTTTATAGACAAGACCGTGCTTATAAACGAGGAGTTTATATGATCTACATTAGGTCTACTAAAGAACAAAGTGGCATTGAGGTTATACAGGAAACGTACAATGACGAAGCGTGCTTCGTAACAATAGCATCCAAGAGCCTTAAAAGCGTTCTAGTTGGATGTTTGTTCACCCATCCGGAATATGTTAAGTCTCGTCGTAGTCCCGATAGGGTAATTGCACTCGCTAATCCTCCAAACCGGATATCTGGTCATACACCCGCTATCGTCAGTACACCCGTTATCTCTGACCTGGATATTTAGGCATAGTCCCTTAACCGTCAGTACACCTGCTATACCTGCCTCTCGAATGTCTTGTCATAAGTCTACTAACATCAGTGCACCAGTTAGCCTATCCCTCTCGATGTCGGGATATACAAGCCACTCCACTCCACAATCTACTTCGATTACAACTAGTCTTTATACATTCTTTGCCTTTAACTCTGCAACAAGATCATCAACAATGTCGCCAACACCGTCGAAAGCGTTGAGGCCGAGCGCTTCCCCATCAAAACCTAGCTCCTCGCTTAACAGTGCTAGTCATAATATTCTCCCGTATAATGCGTTATTGAACACGTCAGGCCCGAACCACGAAATGTTTAATTTGCATGGCAGTAACCCATAATCATAACATCCTTAGAAATAATATGCTAACAAACCAAAACGGTTCCCGTTCCACTAGAAACAAGCAGAATACGATTCATAGCACTGAAGCTAGGACGGCCCAGTGATCAAATTTTTACATCATAAGATATGCGATCATCTGGAATGCCCTACTTAATGATATTCGTAAAAGCCGCAGTTTAATTGAAGACCAAACAGCTCTTCTCAAAAGACATGACGCATATATTTCCGAATCAAATACGGCATTTTGCCAACCATTTCTACGACATCGAACTCAGACCAAAAGAAATCCTACAATCCAGGAAAGACTCCACACACTTTAAAGGGAAACGGTTGCTGTCAAATGCTTTCCAAACGACGGTTCTGAAACCTTAACAAACGCAGAGCCTAGGAAAAATTGTGCCTCTCCCCTTTTCAAGTCCTTAAAAATAAAAATAAACTGAGAACAATTTATCTATTCTAATATTCTTCAACTAGCATCTCGATGTTTATAAAAAATTCTTATAAAGGAAAATAATTCTCTCGACAACTATACTAAAATATATATTGCTTCCTCTTATAACGTATCAGTAGTATAAATTTTAAGCACGTTTTAGCAAAATTTCAATCTCACATGGATTCGAGATACGACAAACGAAAGGCCAAGTGTCTTCTGGGGTCGCTTTTGGATGACGATGGTGCTTCGTAATCAGCTTCCAGCTGCCTCGACCCACCTCAGACATCTGCAACGTCCCATTTTTTTTCAAAATCTTGCCGAGGGACAAAGATCGTTAAATCTGTATCGAGCAGACCCATACATACAGAAGAGTACTTCGCCGTCAAACTGATCGTGGCCGAACCCACCTCAGTCAAAGGACATGACAGTTTTTCCAAACCCAAAGTATTCTTACTATGAAAAAGTAACACGTACAAAGTATGGCTATCAGGTTTTTCTTACTTAAAACAAACTCCTTATTTCGCACACTATTGACTCAGCAAAAGACCGAACCAAAGCCAATATCGACAACAAAAGAAGGGGCTTGAGTTAGGTCTTTCCTGCCTTCCGTTGTATTTCACGGCGCCGAAGATGTGCCTTACAACTAAACTTTATTAATTATTATTAAGAAATGAAGAGTCAAGACCACCGCTGTACGCAGATTTCGGTCGAAGATACGCTGCCCAACATCGTCATTCTTTGCAACCCAGGAGCGAACGAATTCACTGGTGAAATACGTGAAGATGTCCATGCCGCGCGCCCACATGACTATGTTAATGGCGGACAGATAGGTATTTCCTGTCAATGGCAAAGTTCGTATCCACACGGACGGCTCTACTTGGGAAATGCCACCGTATCGACAGCCGCTTTGGCACCGACCCCATACAAGACTCCCACGAAAACCGTTCTTTATTTTAGTTCACATATTGTGAACTGGGTCGTTTTCGGGTGGCGGTGGAACGTGCTACGTAGCTTACCATCTGCACATGTATATTTTACCTGCATATTCACAGACTTCCGTAGATTAGTCAAGTACTGCTGGTGTGGATTCGAATTCAACCGAGAGTTTCACAACTCGATAAAATTAACTATTATTTTAATCTTTATTCATATTGCGCAGTGACCTGATATCCATTAACAAAAGTGGATCTTATATTGCCATGACCTCTAAAAAACTCCTACCTTTGAAAAGTGTGATCCTCTGACTCTGGTTAAATCCCTGTTACAAAGTTAATGCGTCCCTCTTATCATTGCTCTTTAATTGTAAGCCCCAGTTTAATCACAGAAATTTAAACACTTGCGCAGAACATGACAATTCTATCATCGAATCCGACGTGCGGGGGCCACACCTAAGCTTGTCACAACATCTGGTTTGGATCCCAAAGTGTGAGAGAGACATAAGGGCCCATTAAGCAGGAGCAATTACAGCATGACTCCCAGTCCACCCCTCAGCCACCTCAAGTACCAACAGTATCGAAAATTCAATTCCCAGGTAGTATTGGTGTACCCTACAAGAGCAGATGCGATATTTACCACCCTCCTCCTACGACAGTTTTACATCTTTATCCCCCATCAATTACGATCTAGGACATCGTGGCTGAAACGATACGCAGTTTGAAATTGTTTGCGAATTTCAAGTCTCTCGAGCTTACGTGTTTTTAGTCTCTATCTCAGTATAGAAGACACGCTTCTTGGAAATTATTCAAGAATTGACTATATATTTCCAAAGTTTGGAATTTTCTACGTGGAAATCTGAATCCGGTCGCTCTGAAAAATTCCTCCGCTGTGAATTATCTCCAAAGTTTGGAAATTGCTTCTTGGACGTGTCGATTTTGTGAAAAACTCCTCTGTGCCACAAAAATCTGCACATCTCCGAATTTCACGCCGAGGCTGAGTCCTTATATCACTGTGTTGTTATATACCCTTATCCTAATATTGTTATAATAATTAGGATAAAAGTGACTCTCACGTTATTCCTAAGGAAATTTTTTAACCAAACACATTTCATTGTGTCTGTCAGGAACTCAATATTTTACTCTGACTTGCTGTAACCTGCTTGCCTCAGTAAACTTGCACTATCTGGCCAATCGATCTTCTCTCCGCCTCACTCCTACGGGCTCTTGGGTTTGGCTTCCGACTTACTTGGCAATATCAGACGCAGGTCGTAACACAAAAAAATCTTACATAGTAGGGAGAGTTTAGATGCTACAAGTCCGTTAGCACGAAACGCTTCGCCTCCGCCTGATCTCGAACCCGGGTCGCCAAATCTGGTTATTAGCGGTGTTAGCACCTCAGGCAGCCCGGCCACTTCGAAACGCGCCCTTGACAACCATGTTAAGATACGACCAGAAAGTAACTGCCGATATGGCCACTTAGATAATTTTATAAATTCTCCACCTCCCGCCAAACGGCCAAGATGTCGACTACGTTTACCGAAGTTAGACTGTGAGGACTTCGTCCTCCGCCAGGAGTTTTCGGAGATGAAGCAGGAACTTTACCACGAGGTAAATAAACTGAAACAAGAGATAGCCTATCTAAAAACGCATATTTCTTATACAGCGGTTAAAACAGCCCCTGTCGGCCAAAAACCGGGGTACATATGCTCAGATAGCCTCGGCCGGTAAACCTGAAACTCGCATATCATCAGCCGAACCAAGTAAACCAGCGGGCGTCTCACTCGATCGCGAAGAAACTAAAATAAATCCGCAGTCTACGCCATCGTTACTCTGCTCAGGCAGCACTAACAATGATCTGCATTTGCGTCCTAGCGTCACATCGTTGCTTGATGCTGCACTACGAAGCGATGATACAGAGGTCGATAAGATCATGAAGCCAAAAAAGCATAGGGCTAGAAAGGCTCGAAAGTCTAAATGGGCCAGGAATGCGCAGTCAGCTTACCCAAAAACCGGCACATCAGGACCCATCAAACCTTTAGTACCGGATACAGATGGCCGCTTGGTCGGAACTCGTGAGTTCGCAACAGATGCACCAGTGAGTCACAAGCAGAATATAGTTGTAAAAGGGGCTCCAGAGATAGCGTCAACAATTGCACAAGAACGAGTTGACGCTGATATTGACCTGGATTTGGACATGTCTGTCGACACTCCTGAAACCTGCATATCGGACCGTGTCAAGCCCACGGGCTTTACCATCGTCACTCGGCTTAAGCGACAGTAGCGATTATCGGGATTTGCATCCTAGCACCAAATCGTTGCTCGACTCTGCACAAGAAAGCGATGACCAAGAGTTTGACAAGATCATAACTAAAAAGAGGCATAAGCCTAAGAAAGCCAAACGGTTCATGGGTTTGCATTCAGCTTACCCAATAGCCAGAACCGCGTGTACCGGATACAATTGCTCCCTCGGCTGAAACACGTGAGCTTGCAACATATGCCCCATTGAGTCGCAAGCAGAAAATAGTTGTAAAGGGGGCCCCAGAGTCAGAGTCGTCAATTGCACAAGAACGAATTGACCATGACGTGGGTCTTATGCGAGTGTACGCCAAACCGTTGCTAAAACCAGGCGAGTCTTTCCGCATTCTTAAGGCATTTCCAACAGCTCCAAAATCAATTTCTCGGCCACGACCTCTAAAAGTTATTTATGAAACTGAAGCACAGGCAAAACTCTTGCTAGAGCGCAAACCATCCTTACGGAGTCTGCATTCGCAAGTTTTTTTTCAGCCGGATTACGAGTTGAAAGAGCGGAGAAAGATGAGACAGCTAATAATAGAGCTGGCAAAACGGAAAAATAGTTCAGGTCAAAAGGACATCGCTCTGGTCGAAGCCGGTAACAGTGACGGCCTAGCTGTCCCGCCACCGAAACCTCAGACATGCCCTCTTAAATTGGTCGTTTTAAATGCCAGATCACTGATTAATAAAATGCCTCTGCTCCAGACTATGGTTTTCGTCAACCGTCCAGACATTGTTATGGTAACTGAGACATGGGCATCGGCCTCTGTAGCTGACTCAGAACTCTCTGTTCTAGGCTATTCATGCGTTCAGAACGATCGAAACAATGGCCGTGGCGGAGGAAGCTGCATCTATATTAAGCAGCCACTTGCATTTCTCCCGTTGGACTATCCACAATTCACAGCGGTGGAGGAGAGCTGCTGGCTACGAGTTGTTCTAAAAAACAAATACTCCTTACTTGTTGGCTGTGTTTATCGCCCACCTACTGCCAATGCAGACTACGATCTTTGTCTCTCGCAGGCATTTCATGCCGCAGCTGACTTGAATCTTAAGTATTGCTTGATTGCAGGCGATTTTAACCTTCCTGACGTGCAATGGTTTCCACCATCCGGTCCTTCAAAGCTCGAGAACTTACTTGAGGCAATAGATATCGGCATGTGGGATCAGGTAGTCGATTTTCCCACTCGAGGAGCAAACATACTCGACCTAATTTTTTGTAGGGATGCGAACCACTTTCAGTCTCATCCTTAGACGCACTTGGGAGTTCAGACCATCTTACAGTTGTTAGTGAACTAGAACTGGAGGCGGATGAAACATTTTCCCAAAAGTATAGTTTTTATCATGACTTCCGATCAGCAAACACGGCTGACCTACTGGCACATCTAAACGCTCTCGACTGGTCTGAATTTTTCCAATGTTTGGATGTAAATGTTTGTACCGATGCACTGTACAAAGTGTTGGATCCACTCATCCTCCACTTTGTCCCCCGTAAGAAAGTAATACATGTCAAGGATGAAGTGTACCTTCCTCTGTCTTTCCGTCGTAGGCTGCGAAACTCTCTCGTCGTTTGCATCGGCAGAACGACACTTCCATTCTGCCCTTGATCACACTGATCTTTGAGCAGGCTAAGAAGCTCTCCGAAGAAAAGCAGATAGCCGATGAGGCTCACTTCGCCGAAAACCCTTCCCTTAGTGTTGCGAAACTCTTTTCGCGTACAGTAAAAGCGCAGAGGAAAACGCAAACCCTATACTTCAAGATGCTTTAGGAAACCACAAAGCTAACTCTAAGTTGACCGCCGATAGCTTCAATGCGTTCCTATCCAAAACGTTTTGTGAAAGCTCGTTCGCTGCACCTCCGGTTATCCAGGATTAAACGGGTGCCATACTCGAAACCATAAGTTTTACCGTCTGGGATGTGACTGTAGCCATTCGTCGTTATCGTCAATTCTATAGTCCAGGACCAGATGGCGTCCCAGTTAGCCTTCTAAAAGCTGAAACGAATGATATCTTTCCGTCTATTCTTTGTAAGGTATTTAATCTTGCTCTTGAGAGCAAAACCTTTCCTTCGTTCTGGAAGGAATCGCACATAATGCCTATTCGCAAACATGGCCGGTCGACATCATTCGACAAGTTTAGGCCAATAAATACACTTCCCGCAGCCTCAAAGATCTTGGAGACCTTAATCAAAGAAAAGATGATGCGTCACTTGACAGAGAACAACTTGCTCAATACAGCTCAACATGGCTTTCTCGAGAAACGATCTTGTGACACCTGCCAGCTCTCTTTCTTTGATTATGTGCTGCAATCTAGAGACAGCGATTTTGCCACTTATAGCGTCTATTTTGATTTTACTAAGGC
>JAYGXS010000639.1:0-22259 GCA_036362985.1 Ligula intestinalis
CCGTCCAACAAGCAGTCCACGCACAAGAAGGCAATTAACGTTAATTGTCGCTGTATGCTTGCAGTAATGACCGTGTCCTATAAATACTGCAAACGTCAGTGCACACTTAACCTTTCTGCTACTCATGTCTCTGATGACGAATCCGCGACGGATATCGAAACGTCAGGCGAATAAACATATTGTCCCAGCGATCGAGTCTTCTTCTTCTTCTCAAATAAATTTATATTTAAGGCCCGAAGTGCCTCATCATTGCAAACTTAGTGCTGTGGAAAAATGAATCGAAAGTTGGTAAATGCTGCTCTCCTTGAACAACCACATTGGCCGCGGGAGCTTTTAGCACTGTTTGCAGATAAAATTAATAACCACCAACACATCATCATTTTAAAATAATAGTCAACACTCTCTGAAAACGCATGATGATCTAAGGAGGAAGCAGTAAAAAAACTCCCACCCTTAAAATGAGGGCAGAATTCAGCGGGCCCCCGCTTAAAAAAGAAAAGAAAACGTGGGAGAAAAAACTGCTTCTGCAAAATTAAGGAGGTTGGTTGATAGGATTAACTGCAGTGCAATGAAACAGGATTGTTGATGAGAACGTATGAGGGTTGATAGTGCTTCTTGTCAATTGGAGAAATCATATAGCAGCAGAGGCTGTCGTTCACCACTGTAACACCGCCAGATTGGCTTCATGATAAACCATTAAGGAGGTGAGACCGGAGGAGGCCATCGCGGACAACAGGGTCGGCAAGATGAGGGAACGGCAGAGGTTACGTGCTCATCACCGAAACGCCGGAGATGCGGCCTTGTGGACTGCGGAGTCCAGCGACGAGCTGGCGAAAATGGCAGAACTGCCGTGAGCACGATTAGAGACCATGAAGCCCATCGTCAAAGTTGTTAAACGCGGAACGGTGAAGAGGCAATGATGACTGTATGGAGACGGGGACGACACAACATTGCAAATATCACTCTATAGAGGAAGAAAAAGACATAAATGGAAAACAATGTAACATAAATTTAACCACCTCAAATGACAGGAGGACCCGTGAAGGATCTTATTCCGTGTGCATGTGTTTCCATCTCTCTCTCTACAGACTTTATGTGCTGCCGGCTTTTAAGCGGAAGGCAAAGGCCTTTTCTTTTTCCATAGGGTATTTTACTCAGATTCAATTCCTGTGTTTTGGTTAACAATGCTCGGCACTAAGAACAATTTTCCTGAACTCTGGCCGGACTAGTTTACATTTCTTATGGTCAATGTTTGACCCTACAAGATAACAGTCGATATTTCCTCAACTCCTCCTAGCTCATTTCTCCATCGATATCCCCCATCAATTACGATCAAGGATATTGTAGCTGCAACCGTTCGTATGGCATTTTTTTCCTGCGTCACTGGAATTATTTTTCTTGCGTGGACGATCTTTTGAAGTCGGAATTTAAGAAGATTTTGTTTTCCGACCAATGCTACCCAGACGCAACCTCTTTAAACCGAACGCAACATCTTCAAACCAACAAATTCGCGACCTAGTAACAGAAATCGTCAAGATCAGAATATTCTCGAGACTTTCAAAGGCTGAGTCGTTTCCCAGTATTGAATTCAATTTTTCAAATAAACTTAAAGTTTTTATAAAAAAAACTACAGTATTTGTTAAGTTCACTCTGATTATTTGTCGTAAGTCCTAATCTGAAAATCATATCAACTGGTATTTTCTGAACGTAATAACTATTACAGTTTGTTCAACAATTTTAAGGGATTTTAACAACCAGCTGCGGTAAAATTATGTAGGCTGAATTTTTCTAAACCGTCTCACCTTTAAAGCAGATTTCCATCAAAATTATGAGAACGAAAATTATAGCTCATCGTAAGATATCTGCTCCCAGACGCAAGCGGTGCCTGACCACGCGTACTAGTCAATGCCTTGATAGCAACATTCAGCCCATTGTCAAGGCTTATCAAATTGATTTATCTGCATTACAGACCTGTAATGACTTCATGATTAAGTTTGGTTCTGTTTTGTCAATACTCGGCAATCTGTTTGCTGGTAAGTTATCAGATGTGTCCTCGCAAGATTGCAAAAGGTAGACTCCCTCGTTCATCTTATAACCACGGAAGCTTTTGATAGACAAAACCGAAGCTTTAACTTTATACTAAAAAATGCCTCCATATTAATTCACCCTTTGGATATTGCAGAAGGTTTTCTATGTTCGGGTGGTTTCAACTACAAATTGCAGAAGCAAAGTGCCTCCAATCGCGTAGCAAAACCCCGCCCATTCTAGTTAAATTGTTTTCACTAATCGAGGTGGACTCAATCTTCGCTCAAAGAGGTCACACTTCCCGATATTTAGAAATGACTAAAAGTTTCCTCTGTCGAGATCTAACACCAATGGAGCGACGAAGTGCGGCTGTCCAGTCCAATAGAACAACGACTCCTCAGCCTACTATTCCTAAATCTGTTCGTAGTTCCGATAGGGTAGATGCACTCGCTAATTCTTCACCCCAGATATCTGGTCATACACCCACTTACGTCATAACACCCGTTATCCCTGCCTCCCAGAAGTCTATTCATAATCCTATTACCGTCAGTACACCTGTTATCCCTACCTCCCTAATGTCTATTCATAGGCCCAAAAATATCAGTGCACCAGTTAGCACATCCATCTTGATGTCAGGACCGTAAAGGCCCGCTGCTTCGTCATCTACTTCGATTAATACTAGTCCAAATACATTCTCTGTCCAACGATCGATAAATTCCGCTGCCTCTAACTCGGCAACAAGTTCATCACGAATATCAACAACACCGTCGAAAGCATTTAGGCCGAGCGCTTCCCCACCACAACCTAGCTCCTCCCTTGACCGTGGGAGCCAAATTATTCCCCCATATAATGCGTTTTTGAACACGTCGGACCCGAACTCTGAAAAAATTAATTTGCACGGCTGTAACCAAAACTGGTATAGTTTTAAATATAATCTGAGTTGCCGTACAGGAAATTCACTAATTAAGACCACCAGTCCTTACGCGAGCGATCCCAACACTAATTTTAAGTCACCGTTCCCCCGATCAGTTCCTTTACCCATCCTCTACCACCCAAAGCTGCAAACTTCTACATACCTTTTGGCTTCCCCCATTCCTCCTAAACGCCCCGGAAGCTTATTTTGTTTTATCCTCTCCTCATTTTTCCCCGCCAGAAAGCGAAACCCCCAGATATCTCAGACATTATCAGCCATCCATTATTGGCTACACTTATGCTAACAGCTCCATACCTATCAGTACTTATTCAGCAAATAAAAACGGCAATCAGTTAGCCTACTTACCTTCAAATTCTTTTTTATGAATAATGATTGCCATAGTCATGTCACTCAAAACACACAAGATGTCATATTGCTTAATGCCAGGTCTGTTATTCATAAAATGGCTCAACTTCGAGCTATCACTTTTGAGACGACGCCCAATGCTATATGTGTAACAGAATCTTGGACCTATTCAATAATTCCTGACTCCGCCTTTACCATAGACGGGTATGATCAAAATCGTCACGATCGCATTAATAAGCATGGTGGTGGTTGTTTTCTCGATATTAGAACGTCATTTAGGCCCTTTTCGTTTTATCTAAATAGCACGTCCTTCTCTGGAAATTACTCTTTTGCTTCTTTTTTCCTGGAGCCCTGGCAAAAGGTGATTATCGGATATGTATATAATCCTCCTAACTCTTCATCTGAAGAAGATGCAAATTTCTGTGAAATATTCAAGTTTATTTCAGAATCCACTTTTGGGTGAAGTTGTCTCTAGGGGTCGGAATTTTCCGTACCCTAGAATAACCATCTTCTTTCAAAATTTAAGTAGGCTTACTTTTCCAGACTTTACAAATTTTTCAAGGTGTCCCAATTTTCGGGCTAAAATTGGGACGCCTTGAAAAATTTGTAGTCTGGAATATTAAGCCTACTTAACTTTTGAAAGTAGATGGTAATTCTCAATTATCATCGTATTCTTACTTTGCTTTGGATTATTTCTTGGCGTGCTACACTACTATCGTTGGGTGGCTTGCGGTTTCTGATCGCCCGACTCATGATCACATGACATGTGCTCATTTCTTAGCATGCTATGCTGTAGCCTTCGGGTGGCTTACATTTGCTGATCCCGTGACTCGAGCACATTTCGGGCTCTCCTACACGTCCACGCGGACGAGTGAATGTAGCAGTCCGCGCGCTTACCATGGTTAACGTTATCCCGGCTAGAGTTCCTATGGGACATCACGCATTGACTTATCCTTCCAAATTTACCTAGTTTCTCTATCGTCATCACGTGTGCCACCCGCCTCTGCCCTTCATTCTCACTGTATCGTTTGTCGGCTGCTTTCTGGGAGACGTTTTCCTGAGCCGGAACGGGCTTAATCCGATAGTCACCAACAATGTCTATTCCTCCCCACCCACGCGGACGACTGAGGTGTGCTGTTAAGTCTTTTGCAGGACAATCTGGCTAAACCTCCTGACCTAGGACGTTTCCTGGTGCGGCATCGCACATGGTCTCACTCTTCCTAATCTCCCGAGTGCCTCGATCGTCTTCCCGTTTGCCCTCCGCTTCTGCTCTTCTTACCCACTTTATCTTGTACTGACCGTTTTTCTCGAAGCCTTTGTGTTCCTGAGCAGGAACGGAAATGATCCCTACAATCAAGAAACTTGTATATTCCTCACCGTCCACGCGGACGTGTGAGGAGTGCTGTACAGTCTTCGGTTGAACTATCCGACCGAATCACTACACTTTCGCTAACCAGGCGAGGGAGGTTGGAAGCACAGTGAGCCAGTTTACCAAGGTACTGCTACCATCCCCCAGTTCTTCTGGGTTACTATCCGTTGGCGATTGCTACCTCGGGACGTCACCCCCCCCCGGGTGACTCATTGTGCTCTGGCACAGCAACTCAGTGGCTAACTTATGCTCTTTCGCCAGCATTAACACCGGATGGACTGGCCTACACCCTACTGTCGTCCCAACTGCTACGTCTCGCCGCATGCCTGCCGCCATCTGATCGTCTGCAGGTTCCGCCACGGCACCCAACTCACGCCCCCCATCTTTGGCTCAAGCCAGCCAAGGTCGCGACTTCTCTCACTCTCTCCAACTGCACCCCGTTTGGACTCCGGTGGGAACCCCTGATTCAACTTGGGCTACTAACCAACTAACTTAAGAGTGAATAGTGCAGTTTACTCTTCGGTTAATCGGTACGGTCGAACCTCTAGTTCCCGGTCGTTTCTTGGTACAGCTTCGGCTGCGGCCACTATCTCTGCGGTCCCATACTTAGGGATCTTCTAGCGTCTCAATTACGGTCCCCATGCTCCGCGTCATTTAGGTTTCCCACAACAGTTCGCCTCGGTAACACTATTCATAATCCGCGGACTAAGCCTCTGTAAAACGCCGACGGAATAAGTCCTATTTCCTCGACCACACCTCAATAACTTTTAATTCCTTTTACTCACACAAAATAACATTTACAGAAAAATATTTACAAACGGCCTCCTTCCGCACTGTTTTAGCCGTGCCCCTTCGACCGCTTGCAGTGGCTTCGGCTGGTTTGTTCCTTGTACACGGGTGCCTACAAATACTTTAGCTTTCGCTTAGCTGTCTTACCTGTGGCAGCATCCGCATTCTTTTTCTTTCATTGTATTGGACGCTGGTCGATCCCGCTTCCGCCGCTTCTTTTTCCTTTCGGCCACCCGCCTGAAGTAAACTTTGCCGTGGCGCAGTTTAGTTTTGTCTGCGGCACATGCTACGAGCTGAATTATGAGTTATCCATTTTACCTTCCCGCCGGGTAATTTTGGTGTGTTTCTCACGTCGCTTCCGCCGCAGTCTTCCTTCGATGCGTGGCGATCTTCGCTTGCTTTGCTGGTCGTTAAGTGGCTGCCGCATTGCTCGACTGCACCTGCAACAAAGAAACTATTACGACAAACTTTCCTGAAACTCACCTTTATGAGAGCTATCCAAGTCCGCACCAGCATCATCACTCCACCTTTCTGACCCATGCGTTGCGATTGCTGGGCATTGCCTTATGTCTGTGGAAACCATAGGCGTTCGGCCCAACCGCACCGTCTTTTCGTCCACATAATCTGATACTGTGACTAGTTTTACATGCATTAAACTCTTACCCAATCCGCTGGATTCGCCTTCGTTTCCGCCATCTACTTGCATGTTCATGTCCTCCATTTCCTCTAACCGCAGGAGGCAACAAGTCTCCGGATTGAGGTTTTTGTTTACCAGTCGTTTTCGGGTGCGCTGTTTCGCTTCTGTTGGGTAATGGTTAGGTGCCGTAGGAAAAAAATATACCTTCCGTCATATTCACGGGGTACAGATGAGCTATGTGGCTGCAGAATGTATCCCAAGCTTCCGGCACTTTATTCATTCGGAAGGCAAACCACATTCGGTATTAGATTTCCTCAACGTGTGCCCAAACTGACCTTCCTGGAGTAGGTACACTTTGGTGCAGACCCCGTTTAAGTCGACTCCAAAACGCCTCCATGGATTGCGTGTGCTTGCCCGTAATTGGGTTCACAAAGTTCTCAGTGTGGTTTACCGTGTAATGCGAATAACCCATTGTCTTCAGCTTTAGCTGCTCCAACAGTCTGTCACGATTTCACTGCCTTGTTTCACTCTCCGGCATATGACACTGCAGGGGGACGACGCAGAGCGGCTGCTCAGTTGTTCGCACACTGCCCTTCTCTTGGCAGTGTCGTACATACCGACAACCCACAATTGCCGCACTTTTCGCCCTCGGTTGTACTCACGGCGGGTAATCATCGACTCGTCCACCTGCACTTGAATGCCGGGTCTACCGACGGACGAAGCTACCCTGTTCAGGGTGTTGGAACAGACGTTCCTACAAATTGCAAACCAGTTTACCGCCGGTTTTAGGGACACTCCACAGACAGCTCCCGCTTCCTGTACCGTTCCGCCGGCAACAAACGCCAGGCACATATTTGCTAGCTTATGCAACGTTAACCGGCTTCCGTAAAATATCGAATTCGTCCGCACAGATTTTTTGCTGAGGGACAGAGCGCACCTGAAGATTTGTCCGTCTCCGTTCTGCGCATACTTCTGCACGGACACTCGTCCACCGCAAGATCATCGTAAGTCCGTTGAAAGGAGACTTCTGCTGCGGAGTTAGGGCACCAATTCGGCCGAATTGATGGTTTGCAGAAGCCTATTGTCTGTTGTCAGTTGGTCCAATCGTAGGGACCTCGGTGACCTGTGGTCCGGGCTAAAGTATAAAACGCGTGCACTTTTAGACTCATCCTCAAATACTCCGCCCCACGTAGGCCAAGCTTACTAACCGAGGTAGACCGTAACCATCTGGGTGGGTCGTCTTCTTGCCCCTCTTCCCTTTCGCCACACAATTTTCCCCCCTTCTATTCTGTTCCTGTACATCCAGACGTCTTTCGGCTTACCTTTTTTGTCGGTTAACTAGCAGGCAAGGCTGTGCGTACTGTGGGCTGTTCGGTGGAGTATTGGACGAGGTTTCTGTCGCAAAATTGGCTTCCGTGGTTTGTGTTCGTCCAAAGCTGTGTGGAAACGTAAGAAAGCTCATTGTATTTGCTTTGGTTGCGTACTCAGTATCTTTCTGCTTAGACCTTCGATTATAATGGCAGACTACTTGCGCACTAAGCAAGCTTACCGCAGGCCCAGTTGGGATCATACCTGATAGCTCCAGATATGTCTGTCTGGCTGCCGACCGTTGCAAAATCGGTTTCTCCAGATAGCCTCCACGCGTTCCAGCTAGAAAAGACAGAAAACCATCTCGATGTCCTTAATTTGCGCACCCGTTCGCGCTCCTTACCCCGAACCATACCATTAATTTTATCACCGCTTTCAAGGAACAATTAAATTAAATTAAGTCCACTAATTTCAGTTATTAACATGCGCTTCGTTAAGCAGAAACAGTACTTACCTTGTTATTCCCCATACGACTGTCTGGTGTAACGAACCACCCAGACCCTCGTTTATTTTAATTGGTTTCCGTGGTTGTCTGAAAGGATTGTTTGGTTTTTTTAGGAAGACACGGCTCGCGGTTGTGTTTCGTCGGCGGACTTTTTCTTTTGTACTCCTTCTTCACATTCTCCATCCCAACGTTAAGTCTAACGTTTCTTTACTTCACTTTTCGTATTTATTTTTCTACTCGGTTATCCATGCAATAAACTTTACTTCATTCTCCATATTCTCGTATTTTCTCATGGATGCTTTCGGAGATAATCATAATTCTCCTTTTGATGAGATGGATAATCTCTTAGGGAGTATCTTCTGTGAAAGACCAAAACCCGTACAACCTCCACTGATTCCAGTTTCGGCTCCTAACAACCCGTTTGGCTGGCCCCGCTCGGACGTTACATTGGTGGCAGCCGGTGCTGGCCCCTTTTCCCCACCAGTTATATTTCCCCAACCCTACATTCCACGCCCCCAACCCCCCACAGCAGCCCCCCACACCCCGAACACTCTTCTAGTACCCCAAACCTTCCAGCCCAGCCAAAACTTCACGCAATGGCTCGCCCGATTGTACATTTTCCTGGCTGACATTCCCTCCGACGAACATACTCGATATACCCTCAACTTCCTTGATCCCGACGCCTGTGAATTGGCTCTGTCTTCTGGTATTACCTTATCCACACCCTTCGCTGATGCCCAGGCTACCCTGCTTTCCCTCTTCGATAACCAAATGTCCACCGGCGCCGCAGCCGTGTACTTCAACAGCCTGAAACAGCAGCCCCAACAATCCCCAGCTGAATTCGCACTTGAACTTACCAGTTATGCCCGGATGGCATACCTCGATATTCAAAAAATAGCACGGGACCGCCTTATCGTCTACCGTTTCATCACTGGCCTCCGTGACCATACCGTCATGGACCATTTCCTGATCGATTCTCCTCGCGACCTCCCCACCGCCATCCGGCGCTCTCGCCAGTTTACGGATCATTACAACTCCCCGGCCTTCCAGCCATCCTCTGACCACCCTCCAGTCGCCAACCCCACACCGGCCCTTCCTCATCCTACCTGCCCGCCGCCGCCGCCCCGCGCCGCCCCCTCAAAACCGGGCCTTCCCGTACGATTTCCACAACACAACCCTGGGTGCCGTTACTGCGCGGCGTTCGGCCCCGATGCTCGTCAATGCGGCCACAATCAACCCTGTAAGTCCCCTATTCTTCTGACCTTCGATGAACCTTCCCTTACTTCTGTTTTTATTGTCTCCGTCCTTATTGACAATCACACTTTCAAGGCGTTAGTTGATACCGGTGCTAGCGTTTCCCTCGTAACTCCATCTAGCATCCCCCACACGTTTAGATGCCGCATAGAACCCTTGTCCCGGCCTCGCCCTATACAGGCCGCTACCGGCTCTCAGATCCCAATTTTAGGTTCTATTTCCCTACCCTTCTCTTTGTGCGATTCTGAAATTGTTCACGATTTTTTAGTTACCCCCTCCAGCCCATGGCCGGTTGTTCTCGGTCTAGATTTTTTTACTGATCATAACTGCGCACTCTACGCCCGCGACCGACGTCACGTCCTTGCACAAACCAGTACACCCTCACCTCCTAATTCCACCCCTCCCCCGGATCCCGAAACTGATTTTGACCTCGTTTACAATACTGTAATGGCCGCAGTCGCTCTCGTCCCCACCTCCCTTGACGATATCCTTCCACCTACAGACTCCGTTGACCCTGGTGCCGTGCACCAGCTTCGCGACCTCCTCTCCCAATTCCCTGACCTCTTCTCCTGGTCCACCGATTCCCTCAGCCGTACCCACCTCGTGCAACATCATATCGACACCGGCGGCGCCAAACCGGTATGGCAACCCCCCCCCCGCCGTATTCCTGTCCACTACCACGCCGAGGTCGATAAGCTATTAGACGACATGCTTAAGCATAAGATCATCCAACCTTCGTCCTCACCCTGGGCCTCCCCGATTGCCATTGTCCACAAGAAGGATGGCTCATTGCGGCTGTGCATGGAATATCGTCGTCTGAACGCCGTCACGACGTGCGACTCCTTTCTACTTCCCCGACTCGATGATACGCTGGAGTCCCTCGGTAACGCCCGGTGGTCCTCTACCCTTGACCTCAAGTCCGGCTATTGGCAAGTAGAGGTGCACCCTATCGACCGCCAGAAGACGGCCTTTACCGTTCCACAAGGCCTCTTCAAATTCCAGACTATGCCTTTTGGCCTGTGCAACGCCGCGGCAACTTTCCAGTGGCTGATGTTTCGGGTCCTTAGACATCTGGTCCCCCACACCTGCCTTGTTTACCTCGACGATATCATCGTTTTCGGGGACTCGGTCGCACAACATAATTCTAATCTCCGCCTCGTCCTAGAAGCTTTACGCGATTCTGGTCTTACCCTCAATCCAAAAAAATGCCATTTCCTCCGCCCCGAAGTTGAGTTTCTGGGTCACCAGATATCCTTTGGTCACTTCGCACCTCTTCACGACCGCGTGCAACTTATCCGTACATGGCCAGTGCCCTCCAACCAGACAGAACTGAGAATTTTCCTCGGTCTCATGTCTTACTACCGCCACTTCATCCGTAACTTCGCACACATCGCTTCCCCCTTCATAAATTAACCCAGAAAAAGTGTCCCTTCGTTTGGTCTGCCGACTGCACGACTGCTTTTGACGACCTGCGTGGTGCCCTCTGCTCTGCACCGGTACTAGCGTTCCTTAATGTCGCCGCGGACGCACCGGAGTTCATTCTGGACACCGACGCCAGCGGGTCCGCTATAGGCGCCGTGTTATCCCAACCTGACAAGAACGGTGCCGAACATCCCATTTGTTTTGCCAGTAATATCTTGTCAAGGACCCAGCGTAACTACAGCGTTACCCGCAGGGATTTTTTGGCTGTCGTGACTTTTGTCCGACAGTTCAGACATCTATTACTGGGTAAACACTTCATCATCCGTACGGATCACCGCGCCCTACAATGGCTCCATTCCCTTAAGTACCCTATGCACCAACTTGCACGTTGGCAGGAGTTCCTTCAAGACTTTAATTACGACTGTGTTTATCGCCCGGGGCCCCGCCACAGCAATGCCAACGCCCTATCCCGTCTACCCACCAACCTCACCCTCGATACCCCAGACCCCGCCGAGTCCGTCAATGCACTGGTCATTCCGGAGACCACCCGTTTCGAATGGTCCTCCGCGCAAGGCTCCGACCCTGACACCGCCACCATCTATCGACACCTTTCCTCCGGTCTTCCCAAACCCACTGAACGCGAGATGCGCGGATCTAGTGCTAGGGCCCGCCTCCTCCTTCAACAATGGCCCCACCTTCTCATAGAGAACGACGTTCTTTTCCTGCGAGACCCCGACTCCCATCGTTTGCGACCCGTCGTACCCGGCTGCCTCATCGACCCCGTCCTTTTTGATCTCCATAAGGAGCTCGGTCACTGTGGGCAACGCCAAACCGACCTGGCCGCCCATGCCCGTTTTTGGTAGCCCCAAATGCATTCTTCCGTGATCCACTTCTGTCAGAGCTGTTCCACCTGTGCCTCTTACAAATAGGCCTCTCCGACACCCCGAGCTCCTCTCCAACCCATGACCACCGGTTTTCCGGTTGAACGTGTCGGTCTGGACTTTCTCGGCCCCCTATCTACCTCCTTCCGCGGTTACACCCATGTTTTGGTCATGGTCGATTATTTCACCAAATGGGTTGAAGCCGTCCCATTGTACGACCAGAAGGCCTCCACGGTAGCTAACGCGGTGAGCCGCACCTGGATTAGCCGTTGGGGATCTCCAACAGCCTTCCATACCGATCGCGGAAGTAATTTCGACTCCCAGTTATTCCAAGATGTTTGTTCCATTCTCGGAGTAAACAAGACCCGCACCACCCCCTACCACCCCGAAGGCAACGGGCTCGTAGAACGCACTAATCGCACCCTACATGGCCTCCTTCTCGCCTTTTCCAAGGACGGTCACGAGAGAGATTGGGACGTTCAACTTCCCCTGTGTTTGCTCGCTTACCGGAGCTCTGTGCACTCCTCCACCGGTTTTACACCACACTCCCTCTGGACCGGCCGAGACCTCCGCCTACCCTCCGACCTTTGTTACCCGCTCCAAACCCCCGACCCTACCTCTAACCATTACCCTATGCCATCCAGCTACGAGAGACCATCCATTGCGCTCACAATGCCGCCCGGCGAACACTAGGCACTTCCGCTGAACATCAGAAAGATAACTTCGACTGCCGTATCACAGGTAACCCTTTCCAGTTGTACGATCTCGTCATGTACAAGCATACCTCCCGTCGCCGCGGCTCCTCCTCCAAGTTTCAATACCCCTGGACCGGACCTTTCCGCGTCGTCGACATTATGTCCCCAACCACTCTCCTCTTACTTGACGCCTCGAATCCTTCCCGCCCCCCGTTCACGGCTCATTTTGATAAACTTAAACCCTACCGCGGCCGACCCCCCATCTGCACCCCCGACTTCCTACTCATCCTTCCCCCCAACCAACTCCCCTCTGTCGCCTCCGAGATTACCGTATACTCACCTCGCATCGACATCGACGCCGGTGACGACGACGTTTCCCTTCGCATAGTCCCCCCTGACCTAGTTCCTCCGGTAGCATTAGAAGTCACCGTCCCCTCCCCCCTAGCTGACACCAGCACCAGTGCTACATCTTAGGAGGGGGGCTATGTAACGAACCACCCGGACCCTCGTTTGTTTTAATTGGTTTCCGTGGTTGTCTGAAAGGTTTATTTGTTTTTTTTGAGGAAGACACGGCTCGCGGTTGTGTTTCGTCGGCGGACTTTTTCTTTTGTACTCCTTCTTCACATTCTCCATCCCAACGTTAAGTCTAACGTTTCTTTACTACACTTTTCATCTATATTTTTCTACTCGGTTATCCATACAATAAACTTTCCTTCATTCTTTATATTCTCGTATTTTCTCATGGATGCTTTCGGAGATAATCATAATTCTCCTTTTAATGAGATGGATAATCTCTTAGGGAGTATCTTCTGTGAACGACCAAAACCCGTACAACCTCCACTGATTCCAGTTTCGGCTCCTAACAACCCGTTTGCCTGGCCCCGCTCGGAAGTTACACTGGCTTCCTACTTCACGCATATTTTTGCTGGTATTTCATCGGTCGCCAGCGCAGCGGCTGGGCTTTGCGTGTACTTGAGACCATATATTCAATTCCTTGAATATTTTTCGTCCAATTACCTTTCGCGGCTTGATTTTCTTGGTTTCCACGCTGTTTTTTCCTTTTATTACTCAAAAAACCAATTTTTAAGTTGATTTTTAGTTCAGTAAAAAACATTTAGGCGTTCCTACGTAATTGTATTAGTTTTTGGAATAATTTCACTCTCTGTCTTCCCCTGATATGCCACACCCATACTTTCCCCTATTACCACCCTCCCGTTTTGGAGTTTGGCGCGCTTCGCGCGCACTCACACGATCCCATAACATAATCCTACCCACTTTGGAGTTAAAATTATTGCTGGAGATTTTAATTTTCCTAAAATCGACTGGCTTTCAAACTATAGTCCACCTAGATTTCAGGCTTTCCTAGATACCATAAATTTATCTGACTGGACCTAACTGGTCACTTCCCCAACAAGACAGAATCATATCCTTGATCTGATTTTCACAAAGGGTATTGCACCTCTCTTCATTGATTTTAAGCAGGACATCTTCCAATGTGGTCACACATTAATTCACTGTTGCCTTCTGCTTCCTTCTACGGAAAAGGCTAGTGCTAGTCGTACCTATCATGCGTATGACCTCGCAGATATTAGCTCAATCAGCAATTTACTTGACTCAATAGATTGGCAAAGCCTCTCTTCCATTAACGACGCTGAATATCTTTCTTAAATCATGTCGGTCGTTTCTAATAAAATGCTGGAATTTGTGCCCACTAAAATTGCAAAACCCTACACACCAGCATCGACTGTCCCTCATTTTCTTTTGCCCAGATTAAAGAAACTTAGGAGGCAGCTGAAAGATAGATCTACTAGTTCGCTGTCTGTGCATCTTAGGATCGCAGAGATCTTCGAATTTGCGTCAAAGATTCGTCTTGCACGTGACCAGCACAGGGAATCTTGCGCCCTGAGCGAGTCAAACTCTGCAAAATCGGTTGCAAAACTGTTTCGTCGTAGGTCCTCCGGAAAAGAAGGAATTGAATTACCCCCATTTCTAAATGAAAATAAAACATTTGTACTAGATAAGTCTGATAAGGCTGAATTATTCAATGCTTTCTTTGCGAAGCATTTTACGACAGAATCCGTACTGGCGCCGTCATTTCAACCATACTCAGGCAATACTCTCGGAAACATTGATTTATCTATAGAATAAATTCGAAAGCATATAAAAAACTCGCAGTCTTCGGGAACGGATGGTATCGCTTCAATTCAGTTATCAAAAGAGTGTCAACCTTTCCCAAATTACTGAGCCATATATTTTCAGTCTATCTCTTAAATGGTTACTTTCCTGACACTTAGAAGACACCCATTATACTTCCAGTCTTTAAGTCAGGATCTCGTTTGGACCTAAATAATTACCGCGGTCTTCATTAAACCCCGGCTCAAGCAAAACTTCTGGAGAAGATAATTTTTAATCAAATTCTTGATTTTTGCCTCAAAAATAAGCTTTTAAGTGACTCGCAGCATGGTTTTCTACCCAGGCGATCATGCGAGACGTGTAACTTAGCTTTTCTTAACCACGTCATTTCCCTCCGCAACGAGCAGCAATCCGTGGTTGTAATCTACTTTGACCTGAGCAAAGCCTTCGACAAGGTACCGCACAGACGGCTTCTGGTAAAATCGGAAGCCATTGGCATCCGTCCCCCTCTTCTTGACTTCACCAGTTTCTACTTGTCTAAACGCAGCCAGATGGTCCTAGTCAGTAATAGTTACTCCACTTCTCAGCTGATCAAGAGTGGCGTTTTTCAAGGCACTGTCTTGGGTCTTTTACTCTTAATTCTATACATAGACGAAATTTCGACTGTTCTAAACAATTCACACAATCTAATTTATGCAGACGACCTGAAATGCATATACTCATTTTCTAAGGACACGGAAGTACATGCATTGATAAAATAAATGCGGACGTACTTACACTTTCACGTTGGAGTGCTACCTGGCAGATGGAATTCTCTCCATCCAAGTGTATTTTCATGTGTTTCGATCCCGCCAAGCTTCCCCTGTCGTTACAATACGCCCCTTTTAGAACGATCCACGATAAAAGACTTAGGTCTAAGCTTTACAAATAAAATAGCATTGTCGCCTCATGCGGATGGAATATCTGTGAAGGCTGCACATGTATGTGGTTTTATATCACACAATTTCTTCCTGCTGGAATAAAGTTAAAACTTTATCGCATGTATGTTCTACCCATCCTAGAATACTGCTGTTTCCTCTTTGGTCTGATGAATGCTTCGGACCGCAGTAAGATTGAAAATGAACAGAGGGTATTTACTCGCAAAATATTCGCTCTTCCTCGATCCACTTTTTTTGATACGGAGAGATGTCAGTTAGCGAACATGACATTTCTTTGGGTCAGAAGACTCGAAGCGGGCCTCTGTTTCCTCTTTCGCGTTAACCCTTCCCCTAACCTTCCATGAATCGACGCTCTCAGTCCCGCAGATAGACCTTATGCCACTCGTAATTCATCCAGGATTATTGCACCCTCCTTAAGCTCCATTTCGAACCATTCTCACTTCTTTGACGCAAAATATGCTTCCTATGGAATAACCTTCCCCTCGACATTAAGCTCTCGTCTAACTTAGCAGTTTTTAAGTGAAATTACGTAAAAACTTAACTTCGGAAGATATAAAGTCGCTGTATCCGTCTCCTTCCCAAACGCACAACTTTTGGACTTTAAAAAGGTTCCCCCTGGTATCTGTGGTGGTTATGTTTCTATAACTTTTTTCCATATAAGTCTACTCCTTCCTCTTTTGAGTGATATTTGCAACGATGTTTCGTCTACTTCTCTGTCCAGTCATCATTGCCGTTTCCCTATTCTCCGTTGAAAAACCCTGACGATAGGCTTCATGGTCTTTTGTCATGCTCGTGGCGGTTCTGCTATTTTCGCTAGCTCGTCGCTGGACTCCGCAGTCTACAAGGTCACATCTCCGGCGTTTCATTGATGATCAGGTGACCTCTGCCATTCCCTCTCTCATCGACCCTTTTGTCCCTGATGGCCTCCTCCGGTCTTACCTCCCTGATGGTTGATCATGAAGCCAGTCTGGCGGTGTTACAATGGTGAACGACAGCCTTTGCTCTCATATGATTTCTCCAATTACAAGAAGCGTTTCTAACCCTCATTCGTTCTCATCAACAGTCCTGTCTCATTTGCACTACAATCAATCCTCTCAATCAACGCCCTTTTATTTTGTTGAAGCAGTTTTTTCTCCTATGTTTTGTTTTTTTTAAGCAGGGGTTCGCTGAATTCCGCCCCAGCTTCAACGGTAAGAGTTTTTTTTTCACTGATTCCTCCTTAGTTCACCATTTGTTGAATATTATTTTAAAACGACAATATGTTGGTGAATATGAATAAATCTACCAAACTACTAAACGCTTCCGCTGTCTATGTGGTTGTTTGACGGAGAGCAGCATTTATCAACTTTGTATTTATTTTTTCACAGCACTCAGTTTGCAATGATGAGGCCCTCCGCGCCTAAAATATATAATTCATTTATTTATGTATTTACGGTGTGGACACCGGTGGGACTATTTGCTTCAACGTAAGGTCATCAACTACGGTGATCATACAAAATCATGAAAAAAGTCTCAAAAGACTTCTTAGGAATTGTTGCAGACCGCATAAAATGCTGAGTGGTTATGCCTCGGATATCCCGCTCAGCTTTTCTGAAAAACCCTGCCGTGAAGTTCTCCAGCGATGTGGTTGACACGTGTATTTGTCGGTTAATTTCACATTTGCATCTGCCCTGCACGCATATCCCGAGGTACTTCTTGCGGCAGGATAGTGACCAATGTTTGCCCCTTCAAAGGAGGAAATGGGTTTTCAGTGTAGTATTAGGTAAAAAGCCACTGGTGGTGGTGTTGAGCAGTTTCACCTCAGAAACCACACACAGAGTTCTAATGTACTATGTAGTCCGTGAAATGACTTAATACTGACATTTGTGGCACCGTTTAGAGATAAAACCGTCAACGGAAGCAACCAACGAAATGAGGGTCTGCAGAAAGACGATGAAAACCACACAGGTTCTCAGTTTTCACAGCAACTATTCGATTACTCACAAAAGAAGTTGAGTGAAAAGGCTCTTCAAAAGAATAGAGACTCGCCGCTGTTACCCATAAGAAAGAGCGCGTGAGGCCTGACATCTGCGCGTCCATTTTTTTGCAGAATTACTATCCAAAATCCTTTATAAGACAATGCCTACATGCCCGCCATACGATGACCCAAGCAGAACCAAACCCCACGATTAGGGATGTGCTTCCGTACATAAAGGACGTGTCGGAAGCGATCTAGCGTATTGCCGCGCGAATAGGCATCGGATTCGCACACCGTCCGAAGGCTACACTGCGCAGTCGAGCCATGAGAATCAAGGATCGACTAAATCTCAGTGAGAAGTGGAGTGTAGTGCATCTCATACCATGTCGAAACTGTCCTGTAAGTTACGAGTGACAGACTGGACGCATGCTGTGCTTGCACAATAATGAACACAAGTCGGCATAAATTTGGCTTGCTTTCTTTGACGGTTTTATCTCTGACGGTTCGAAGAGTTCGAAAGATCAGACAAATAGAACTACGATTCCGGTGATCAAGACTATTCCTTCTCAATCTATGCATATACCTGGGATGCGAACATTTGCCACGATCTGTTTAGTACCTCGTCCGATTGTCTTTATCTGATCTTATCGTCTATCAGTTTTTCTGATATGCGAATATCGTGAATTTGGAGATTTAGAAACGTTAATTTTCGGAATATTACTTTACGTATACTTTGTTAATGTTGGCTCCTATTGTAGTCTTCCGCTAGTATTGTGATGCTGCTTCTTGTAGACGAGTACTTTTCATTATCCTCGAACGTAAACGAGACTTTATAGCAAGTCAACCCAGTCTCTTAGTGTGTTGTTTGGTGTTTTGTTTCAGACATGTGTAACTTTCATTTCGATATTTGTGACCGTCTTTCAATCAGAAGGGAACCCTGAAGGAGCCCATCAACGCTGTGCACAAAAGTAAGCACTTTTAAGTTTCATTATTCGAGATTTCCTTTGATTTTTGCCTTTTCTGTGTTTGCCAATATTTTCTCGTGACACGCAGTCGACTGGTGAACTTTATCCTATCGTCTTACATGTTTAATGATTTCCTGCGTCCCCTACAGATGGTATCAGACTCCCTGAAATCGGTTGTCTATTTAGTGGTTGGCTTAGGTTTTATGCATGACAGCCAAGTTAAGGGTCAGAGCTGGGAGAGTAAAGGCAATGTAAAGGACACAGGAATAGTGATCCCTCTAGTGTGATGTCACCTACATTATCAGGGAAAAGCTCACGTTCCCATAACCGAACTGCTTGTGTAACTAAATTCTCATGTTTTAGAACCTTGAAAAACCTCTATAATGTGGGGTTTCTCCTTTTAACAAACATGCATGTGTCATGTACATTTTGCAGCCAAAATGTAAGGTTATGTCGTGAAGGAGCCAAGAATCATAGTAACTGCATTGTGCGCCCCGGGGTGATGTCCTTCGAGGGGCCCAAAATTGAACACAGATAAATATTTCAGCACTGTGATACTTTATGAACTTTTCTTCTATTTTAGTTTCTGAACGGCGAGCATTTTGTGTGGAATTTGTGGTCAGGACTTTGTGCGGATTAGATTCCTGAAGAGGCATTTAATCGATTGCATTCAGGTAGCCTTCTCTTTGTTTATTTGGTTCTTTAACTAACTAATTGTTGGCTTTCGTAATCTGCCCTTTTATTAGTCTTTCCGTGAAAGACCCGACGACAGATGGTTGGCTATTGACCATCTGATGTGTGCACTGAGGCAAACTTCGGATGTACGCCTGAGTCCAGGTTCCCTGTATCGCTTTGGTTTTCAGTCCAATTCGATTATTACGGTTTCCCTGCAGGCTACGCTCTCCGCGTTTAGATTTTTTGTGAAAATAATTGTCCAAGTGTCATATCAGTGTCTCCGCACTGTTCTGTACGCAATTTTATCGTGATCTTCAATCAAAACGGGTGAAGATGTTATCTTCTTCAAACAGTTAATGTAAACTAGTCATGTGACATCCTAGATTTGCAAGGCTTTGTGATCCTAATAACTTTTATTATATGATTGCGTGCTTAAATTTTAAAGTTGTGATGCAAAAATTTAGCTCAAGCTTGCCCCACACAATTCGACTTCTATGGAGAACCATGCAGCGCTCATTATCTGTAGAAACATTTCTTAACTGCAACACAGTCATTGGTGAAAATACCAAAATCGCCCATTACCGATATATTGCTGTCCACGTTCCTGTATCCGAAATAATTACTCAGTTCAGTTATAAAGTTTATTTGTGAAGCACATCTTCGGCGCTTTTTAAAAAGCCTGGAAGGCAAGAAAAAACCAAACCTCAACCACTTCTTTTGCAGTCATTACTGGCTTTGTCTTGGTTTTTCACTTTGTCAATATTGTGCAAAATAAGGAGTTTATTTTAAATGAAAAACCTGACTTCTAAGGTACAATACTAGCGAAACATAAAATATGAGAGCCATGCATTGTGCGTGTTACTGTTTCATAGTAAGAATATTTTGAGTCCGGAAAAACTGTCATGTCCTTTAACTGAGGTGGAATTAGCCGTGGTCAGTTTGAAGCTGAAATATGTAACGATCCCAAGAAACTGAATGGGTTTTCGTGACTGACGTTGGACTTGTTTACGCGCGAACCTGGGATCAAGATGTGAAGCTCGTGAGTGAGTGAAAATGACCGGTGTCCCTTCCTTTTAACTACCGACCTTTCCCACAGTTTCAGAGATAGCTATATAAGGCGTTCTATACAGGCTCTCCTGTTTCCAACTGGCTCTCATCGTGCCTCCCCCAACTGGCTGAATCTAAGCTTATCCACCGACTCCGGCTTTCAATACTACCTGCAGTTGCAACGTGCTCTGTGCTCCCCACCGGTTATAGTTTGTTTGACAGTAACACTCTATCCAGATGCCGTAACTTGTCCTTATTTGCACCCATTTTCCCCTAGATTTTCTCCCCTCATTACTCTTAGTCCATGCTTAACCTTCTTCACAGACTTACCGTATTCTATCGCATGTATGAAATGGGACAACTTTGACAGTTCCGCTCAGACCTGCCTTACACCGTACTTAACACCGGCATTCGACGTTACGCAGTGTATACCAGTTATCCCACAACCGTGACCAACCGGAGCATTACAACTAATTGCCTGAGGACATCGCATCTTCCGTATGTATGGGTCTGCTCGATACGGAGATTACAATCTTTGTCCATCGGCAGGATTTTTATAAATAGATTGGTCGCTGCAGATGTCTGAGGTGGGTTAAGGCAGCTAGAAGCTGGTTGCGAAGCACCATCGTCATCCAACTGCGACAGCAGGAGACACTTGGCCTTTCGTTCGTAGAATATCCCATCGAATTGAGATTGACATTTTTGCTAAAACATGATAAACATTTATACTACTGATACGTAATATGAGGAAGCAATATACATTTTAGTATAGCTGTATCGAAAATTATTTTCCTCAGTTATATTTTTTGATAAGCGTTGACATGTTAGTCGACGAATGTTGGGATTGATAAATTGTTCGCAGTTTTTATTTTTAGGAACTAGGAGTCTCGGGCGTCATCGCGTTTACACAGAACTCTGGTAGACCTTCTGTGGATTATTTCTAGTTTCCATCTGTCATCTAATTTGGAATTTATATTTTTCAGCGCCAGTACGGCACTATCTTTACAAAGTTAATTTCGAAAAAAATAAAAATTCAAAAAATAATTTGTCAATATGTGCAAGTAGACGTAGAAAGTCGTAATAATGTCAGCAGAAATTGTCCTTTTTGGGCAACATTAGCAATGTTTTGCAGGTAATTTTTAACTAAAAACGAAACATTATGGCAGTTAAAAAAACTCTTACAGTGAAAATGGAGACAGTGTTCAAGGGGCCTCCATGTTCAAAAAGTGTGCAAGAGAAAAAAACTGCTTAGGATGATAGTAACAGAGCAGAAATAGGTGTATGTGAACTGATGAAGGCGAGTATTCAACGAAACTGCCACATTTTAGACTGAGTACTTCCGCGTGGCTTCGTGTGATTCAGCGGTGGTTAATGGAAACATCTAGGTTCTCGGGGGACACGAGGCAGAGAGAATAGTTTCAAGCGGATCTCCTAAATTCCCGATGGTCCTTTCTCGGGGTCATGGAGAAAGAGTGAAAATGGAGACAGTGTTCAACGGGCCTCCATGTTCAAAAAGTGTGCAAGAGAAAAAACTGCTTAGGAAGATAGTAGTAGAGCTAAAATAGGTGTGGGTGGTCTGATGAAGGTGAGTATCAACGAAACTACAGCATTTTAGACTGAGTACTTCCACGTGGCTTCGTTTGATTCAGGGGTGGTTAATGGAAACATCTAGGTTCTCGGGGGACACGAGGCAGAGAGAATTATTTCAAGCGGATCTTCTAAATTCCCAATGGTCCTTTCTCGGGGTCATGGAGAAACCTGCACGGAAAAGATGAGGAGAATAGAAGGTTAATAGAGTCAGTGTTAAGATAAATGTGCAGTCTCTGTTTGAAAGCAGACAATCTAGTTAACGACCTAATTTCGATTGGCAAGTTATTCCAAAGAAAGCTATATCTGGAAGCAAAAAACAAAGAGCGTTTACACGAGGAAGATGCAGGAGGGGGTATAACAAGTGCCGAGTTTCTTAGGTTGTAGGGACGGCTGACGGGGGTTTAATGACAGAAGTCCTGGGTAAATTTGTGCAATTATTAAGCCAAAAAAGGAGACAAAAGCCTGCTTCCAATCTCCTGACCCAAAGGAACCTTAGTTTTGTTAATTGACACCTATTTGTGTAGCGAGTATTAGAAGCTGCCGGATTCAGCAGTTTTCGTGTGAAATTTTTTTGAATTTGTTTAATTTTTGAATGGCTACCTTCATTCATGAGACCGAAAAAGGGGCAACAGTATTCTAAGATGGTGAGCACGAACATACGATAAAGTCTTAATTTCATTTCAGGAAGATAGAAATTATAAGAGATAAAGCCGCAAATCTGTGCAGCTTTGGCTGTAATTCTATCGGCGTGAGGAGAAAGGTCTAATTTATTGGTGTAGCTTAATCCTAG
>JAYGXS010000640.1:8389-22258 GCA_036362985.1 Ligula intestinalis
ATTTGGGGCGAGTGCGATTCAGAAGATCAAATATTGATTGTGGGAGGTGAATGTAAACTGTTTTCCCGGAATGCTGTTGATTAATGTCATGCTCCTCGCGCCATGAGCCTTGCGTTTTACTCAGAGTCCTGCTACGCCAGCGTTATGCTGTGGCGGTGCTTCTGTGCAAAGTAACTAGCCATTGTCGAAGAGGGAATGGTTGCAATGTATAGGCATGCTTACCCTCCGGCTGGGGCAAAATAGTAAATAGGTGATTACTCTATGTTTCTTTATTTGTGCATAAAATGTAATATCTAAAGAAGATTTCATGGTCTCAGCTTTGTAAGATAACTTTCAAATACTGCCTGACAATTACGTTAGAATTTTATCCGCGCAGTTTTTTTTCCTTTTCGCTCTTTTTTGCATCCGTCTTGGGCTTGCTCTTTGTTGTTTCTTATCGTACGCATTTATTCTAGTGATAGCTTATAACGTTCATTTTTATTACCATTTTGCATGCACTTGGTCTGGGACATCGAGCTCCCATGATAAAATTACCAATATGGTCAGGTGTTCCACCATAATGAAAACATTTACCAATAATGTGCATTTTACCTTGACAAGACTTTTAAAGATTCATCTTAAGGTTTAGTGGTGCTTTTAATTATCAAATTCTCATTCACACCTAGTTATTCCCAGAGTAGGATCCGCTGACTTTACAAGCATACACTACATAGAGATTTTTACAGATTTTTCGATATTTTGATGACTCTATACATTTTGCTTTGTTGAACTTTATGTATCCTGTAACAAATTGCATGAGGCAAATCTGCCAAACCAACTTAATAATTAAGGCAGCCTCGTGGTCATTCTGGTGGATTCTAGATGATTGCTTAGGAAATCCTGCTTGGGCAGTCAACTTGCTCCCGTATTGGTGGATTCCATATGAGCAAAAAGTTCAGCGGGTTATATCGACTCAAGTGTGATTAAACTTATGGCGTGAAGCGGGCGTTTGTAGCGTAGCGGTAGAGCATTATCCTTCGACAAAGGCTTTGTCTGATGCAGGGGTTGAAATCCCGCCAGCGCTTAGTGTTTTCCACACTTGGGTCAACCCAAATATAACTACTTAATCTACGGAGTATTCTGATTAATTTTGATGGAGTGGTAACTATTAAGCACTACATTCTACATCCCGTGGCTGTAAAATATTTTTAAAGTCAATTTTTGTGAATACAATAAGGCTTCTTACGGTAATTAACTGCATATTAAGAAGCATATATCAATAGCACTATGCGCCTTGTTTCTAGCTCCTACGGTACTCAGCGGAGGTGCGATTGCAAGCATTGTTGCGGGAGTTGCAGCTGGCATCCTTCTGATCGTGATAGCCCTCATATTTATCTTCCATAAAATCAAAAGGTAAGCCAGCGATATAAATGCAAATATATGGAATTAAATGGGTTTCCTTGTGATCCGTAGGAAAGGTTTTCTTTAAAGAAAACTGCTCAGTTACACAGAATTACGTAAACTTTGAAAATTGATATGCTCTTAATTTGTATGCATTATGAGGCGCACTGTTTTTCAGCAAGTCTACTGATGAGATCTTCGACGAGGGGTAAGGTTTAATACTTTGCGCTAGTGCTTTCCTTGTAGTTTTCGTCAAACCTTTCAGTAGGATAGGCATTAATTGCGATTCCTATATAAAATCACTACATATTTAACGATTTAAAGCGAAAAAGGATTTTGTGTATTAAAATTATATAAATTCTCAACGAAAAGTTTTTCATGGTAAAATAAAATGCAAAAATTAAAAATATTACACATTTTTGCTTAAGTTTGGCTTTTTACATATTTTTTTGATACTTTGTCTTGATCCAAATTAGATCTTTCGTTGCCCCCTCTGACGTACGTTTTATGATTTATTTACTCATATGCTTATATCTCTGTAACGTTTAAATGTGAAACAGGTTTTGCATTTCCGTTTATATTTTCTGCAAGGGTCTCGTCATATAATCGCAGGAAGGTTGATTACGTTTTAAAATTATTCGTTTTTACGAAAGATTGTTTCGTTATATTGCAAAATCATTCGATCTACAAATGATTTGGTTTCCTTTTTTAGAAACAGAAATATGTTCACGGCGTTTTACCTACACACCTTCCTCTTATCTGTGATTTATATAAGATTTCATCAACCTTTGACTTATTATTTGTAATACACAGGCTTATTCACATTTTCTTATAGATACACAACAAATACGAATTATGCACGATGTCCTGTATTGCTTTATGAAATCCAGTGTTGCACAGCTTTCCAACGAGAAATACTTAAGACCAGTTTGTGAGCATGCATATGGGTTCTTTCATATATATATATATATATGGTCGAGAATATGCGAGGCCCAGGTAACTGGATAGAAGAAGTTAAGTCGTTCTCTGGGACCAGGAGTGTATTTGTCCGACGTTTCGAACCCTCTCGCGAGCTCATTTTTAAGAAATAAAAAAACGTACAGCTCACAGTGTAATTAAGTCAGTTCCGCTGCGATTGACCTCTGCTCTTGACCTCTGCCCTCGATCTGCTCGCGCAACGCGAGGTAGGCCTCGAACGTTATCGACCGCGATTGTGGGTTCGGTATGTTGATGACACGTTTGTCATCATTCATCGAGACAAGATTGAGGATTTTACAGACAATCTGAACTCGATCTTCCCCGACATCCAGTTCACGATGGAGGAAGAAAAAGATAGCCAGTTGCCGTTCCTCGACGTGCTGGTATGCAGAAAAGACGGTGGGGAACTTAAAACAACAGTTTACAGGAAGGCGACGAATACCTCTTGCATCCTGAGTTACCTCAGCAACCATTCCGTCTCGCACAAGCGTAGCTGCGTGCGAACGCTCTATCGTCGTGTAGAAACTCACTGCAGCGAACCAGCCGACAAGAAGGCCGAGGTCCAGAATCTCAAGAAACTCTTCACAATGAATGGCTATCCTGGCGCCTTCATCTAAAAATGCAGGCGACGAGCCAAACGAAGAAAATCAACAGGACAACCAAAACCAACACGCTGGCGAGCAATACCGTATATTGCTGGTGTTTCTGAAGAATTCGCTCGACTGGTGAGCGAATTTGGGATTGGCGTTGCTCACAGACCGGAAGCAACAATCCGCAGGCAACTAATGTGGCCCAAGGACCCAGTACCCGTTAATGAAAAGTCCGGTGTCATTTACCGTATTGACTGCGTTTGTGGTCAAGCCAATTATGTTGGTGAAACCGGCAAACGGGTCCTCACGAGGAGGCACCAGCATGACCTCGCCGTGCAACGGAACGACAAGAATTCCCTGGTGGCCGCCCACGCATCCAAGCCAGGGCACAGCTTCGACTTCGAAAACGTGCGAATACTGGGTCGGTCAGACGACCGAACGTCACGCCTGCTGCAGGAAGCCTGGCATTCACGCGCGGGCTAAATTAACAGGCATGTCGAGCTTCCTGAGGCCTACCTCGCGTTGCGCGAGCAGATCGAGGGCAGAGGTCAAGGGCAGAGGTCAATCTCAGTGGAACTGACTTAATTACACTGTGAGCTGTACGTTTTTCATTCCTTGACAATGACCTCGCGGGAGAGTTCGAAACGTCGGACATATACACTCCTGGTCCCAGAGCACGACTTAACTGCATGGTGCAGTCCTCTCTTTTGCCACTCAACAGTGTAAATATGACACTAAACGTCACCGAAAATTTTGTATTTTGTGATGAATTTCATCATGGTTTTCAATTTAAGCTGGAAAACCTGCGCCGACAAATTATGGCGATCCTTTGGCATTTGACCGGGGAGCAGCTCATCAGTAATTTCAGGCCATGATGGGTTGCAGGTAGAAGTGATGAATAGACCCGGGCGTCCAAAATGTCGAACGTAAACCAACGCATCTTGAGTTTTCTCATGCATAAAGCGAGGTAGACGGCGTCCCCCAATCCTCAAGATCTTAGCGGCATCGCCCTTTTTGCTCCTCCACCCCACCCGTTTTCCACCCCCGCCCACCCCCGTGGCGTATTCACACCCAGTAGGCACGTCGGATGTCAATCGCAAGTGTGGAACAGCTGCCTGTCACCAATGATCAAAGGGGCAAACACAGAAACAGTGACACCGGCACTGTCCCCTGTGTGATCGACGTACGGACTGGCACGTGAAAGGCGGCGTGCGCGTCGCGTGTGACTGACATACGCAAAGGCACGCATGCCAGCGTGCAGAAGGCGCAGAATGCATTTTAATCCAACCCCTGGGACCAATAATAATGGAGGTCAACACAGAGGCAGGCAAGACTTTTAGTAAGTATGCAGATTGGTAGCTTAAATAGTGATTTGCCTTCCATGGAACCTAACTCACTTACTGGCTTGAGTAGCTACAGAAAACGTATTCTATTATATGTGGCTAGTTATGTCCTCGTGAGGGTCCCTCGTCTAACGCATGCCGGTTGGAGCTTGTTGAGGATGTTTGATCCGGTAAGCAGGGGAGAGGGGATGAAGGGGTGTTCTCAGTGCCGGAATGTTAAGTTGTGGATGACGTCTGTTGTGGTGGCGCGGTATTAACTGGGGTGGTTGGTCAGGGAGGTTGGACTGCTGCTACCAGTGTCGTTTTACGGTATAGAGTGGGCTTTGTGAGGACATTTCATATAAAGACTGCCTAAGGTACATCGTGTACGTTTTTACGCTTTGCAAAAAGTGAGAAGTCCTCAAACTATTTACTGCGGGCGTAAATGCTATTGCACCTACCTTATTTCATCATAAAACGATCCCACAATAATAAAGTCTCAGTGAAAACTGCCAGATGCCTTTATTGAAGCCAAAAGATAAAACTAACTTGCGTATGGATTATAGATCATTAAACTTTAAGGCTGGAGTTTTCATAGAGGAGGGCAAATGTAATCTTAATGCAGTCTGTTCATTGAGCCCACTTTAACCGTCAGTTCCAGGTATGAATCAAATTAGCAACCTTCGATCTAAAAGAACGCAGATACAAATGGATCAAAAGCACTACATCGAAGCAAATATCAGCTGTGTTTTGTCACTTGTCAATTTCTGCCGCTCAGGTCAGGTACTTAAGCAACCGGAATCAGACCCAAGCCGATATATTTTATTCCGGAAACAGGGCGGCTACGCATAGGCCAAATATTATATGAATATTAAATTAAAAATGAAGTCAGTAAAGTGACAGTATCGTGGTTGCTGGGAACAGATTTTTATTAGTTCGCCTTTTCTGCCTCTCATGCAAGTCTCATTTCAATGAAAAAAAACAACAGTTCACTCACTGCTGAGAACGATGGTTTTGGCATCATCAATTGCCATTTCCAGCTGGACTTCAAATGCAAGAATCTAAGTGTCTGTGTTCACAAATCGTCTGATGGAGATGCAGGTGAAGTTTCAACAGGTGCGTGGGTCAAACTATATTAAAATTGACTTTCTCTTAAAACTACCATACTAGCTCACCGTGTATTAGCAACGAAAGGTTTTATATGATTATGCGCGCCCAGAAGGAGTATAGTAGCAGGCAGACGCAAAACTGAAGAAATAATGTACCAGACTAAGAAGTGAACGCCCTTTTTGAATGTCGAAACGATGTTGCATTTCGATTGTCTAATTCGATTATATTTTTTCAACATGATGACTAAACCCGAACCGTGATAGATATCAGTGCAGAACATTCCACGCTGCTCGCCGGCGTGAGACCTTAGCGCAGTGAAGTACATCACCCCGCCCCCCTTAGCTTGGCTGCAACATTTTAATAAAAAATTGCCTTACCCGAAGCGCCTGATAGATTGACCGCCTGTAAAAGCCAGCCTATGCCAACGAACGGCGGCAAACTTCAAGAAACGAACTATCAGAGTGCATGAACTCGACTGCACACACGAACGACTGCACACAGGTTTTCAAAAAATAACTTAGAAAGTACGTACACAGCTTTTCGGCTTGTTAATCCACGTGCAAAACTGCATGAGCTGGCAACACCCGCAGTGACGATCTTGAAAGTTACTCGGGGTCCCCCAGAGTTACGTCCAGCTTACCTACTTGAAGCATGTATAGCAGTATAAGCACCCCACACCTTTGGCAGTAACACAATCCATGATTTCTGTTTTCATCGTCCCATACAGCCACAACTAACAATTCTATCCTATGACATAGCACTCAAAAAAGGAGGCTATTAATCTGATGACTTATGCTTTTTTCTTATGAATTGAGGGTTGATAAATGTGGGGCATATAGCGTGTGCCAAATCGCCTCAAATTCCACAATATTTTGTTTCGAAAGTAACGTCCGCGATCATCTGCGGCTGCGTAGCGTGGGGGCATTCTGCCGTTGACAAGGGGCATTTAACCGTCATCATAAATGAGTCATAGCTCTGTGCAAGCTGTGTGTATCTGAATGATTTGCATAAATTTACCTGCACCTTGGACTGCCACAAATTGCAAAAATCTCGAAAACGCCATCGAGAAACAAACAGTTATGGAATATAAGAAGGTGTCTAACGCAGAGTCTACTGATGCTGTGCTGTATAGAGAGTTTCATTTACCCAGGCGCATACGCAAGACGCGCAGCATTGTCATGAAGAACGGCTCTTACCTCAATGCCTGATAGATTTATCGCGTGCGAACACCAATCAACGACAGCAAACTGCAATAAACGAAATATTAAAGTGAACAAACAGTACGGCAGGTGCTGCATAAAAAATTCCGTTAGTTAAAAAAGATTGGTTATTACTCGCAAATGTACATTGAGTAGGTTTGCAATACTGCTTATCATGCAGTCCACTTTCAATTTATTTCAGTCACGCTAGGTTGCCTTCTCTGTAACGAGCTTCTCTTTGGCCGCTGCAAAAATGTTGATTCTGCATGATAAACACGGTTGCAACTCTACTCAATGTAGGTTTGTGAGTGATTACCAGTATTTTTTTCAAATTGCGGAATGTATGCTGCGGCACTCGCCATACTGTATATAATTGCCACACAGGTTTTCAAAAATAATATGCAAGGCATGCACACTGCTTGTCGGCTTGTCGACAAGGTCGCGGGTTTGAGCTAATGGTAGGGACCAACCATTGATTCGTACAAGGCTGGCAAATGACCGCGAAAAAGAGTTCGAATGCAACTTCTTTTGAAAGTTGCAGCGTACTCGATCCCATACCTGAACATGATTTCGGCATTGAAGTCTTTTTTGTGGACGCTGCTTTTTGAGATGGTCACCAATTAGTATTTGCACGCTGACGTCAAGGAGCAAGCGAATGTCAATTGTTAAGTCTTCGCGAGTTAATTGCATGACAGGGTAGGCATGTAAGAATCCGTCGTCCAGAGCAACTGCACTGAATCACGCTGCCTTTTGTGTGCTGAGCTTCGCTCGTTTAATGCTAATCTCTCATTTCACGGGCTATGTCAACTCTCCGCGTGTATGCTCGTAGGCAACATTAACACTCTGATTGAATCCTTAATTTTTGCAGTTATTTTATAATAGCAACGGCATCATCGACCTAGCGCAGGCAAACATTTGACGTGACCGTTTGGACAACATCTTTTTCAAGTCACTGTAGGACTAGATCATCGAGTAGCCCTGAGATTGTTGAACCCACTGGTGGTAGGCGTTCGCTCTTCATTCCATTTATAAGCATGACTCGAATGGGCTGAGTCAGTATGACGATTGGTGGTTCCTCTATATGGCGAGCTGCACTCTCAATTGCTAGGTCCTGTGATATTGAAGACAAAGGAACAACTTCATCAAACGACAGAACGCACTCACTGAGACTTACATTAAAGGTTTGTGTCCTCTGAAGCAAAGCAGGAGCGCTGTAAATATTCTTTTGTTATCCATCCTGTTTGCATAACCACGAGGCAGATTTTTAGATAGTGAATCTATAGTGCGACACTATTATTTTCAAGGGGGTGTCAACTTTGTGGACCTTCGGTAGACCATGAGCGGATGCAATACGGGGGCCACTCAAAATTAAAAGTTTCGCTTCTAAGCTTCAGGTTATTAAGCTCATTCAAATACTTTTTACCGATGCAGCTCGCTTTTGCGTTACAACATAAATACTTCGGATGCAGGTGTCACTATTACTAAAGGCCGTATTGCCCTTCTGTACTGCTACTACTCTCTGTTCATGTATCTGTGGATAAATCCGCAACGAATCTCAATCGAAGCGTCCACTTCTCAGTTTTGTCTATAATGATGGTTGCATTATCCTTATCGGTGGATACAACAACATTACCTACGTCCAATTTCAGAGCGCAGAATTTCCTCCTTCCTGCCCTAGGCAAAGTTTGCTGGAGTGTACAATTTTAGAGGAGGCCGGTGGCACTCCTGAGTATTTAAGCACGCTTGTCTCTAGGGATTGATTGGGGGTAAGTAGGACTGACTCTAGGCTGGCTAGTAAGCTCATAGGTGTCGTATCGGTGTTACTGAACCGTATTCCTTTAGACGGGAGGCTGGTTTGAAAAGGCATTGAGCTCCATTTTGATAGATTGATAACTCTCGTAGAAATGTTGCAATCGTTTAAAGGGCAGAAGAAAACCTGTAGCTTTTAATAAAAATCGACTCGCTTCTTCGTACGAGCTTGCAACAACCGACGCCGCGGCTATACGGCTATAGAATCCAGTGCAATGTTGTCAAAGGCATGGACGCAAGCCCTTGCACTTCCATGGCCGACCCCGAGGCCAGGTGGCAATTGCATTTCGCCATTAGTTTCTATTTCACAGTCATGTGCTTCGTGCAAATGTCAGCAATTATCACTCCATGTATCTGACCTCTGATCGGTGCCCACAACCTAACCCGATTCCCTCTCTTACGCCGACACAGGAACTTCTTTACGCCAAACTCGCCATGTGGGCGGTGTGTAAACGATGAATCGTAATGAGACTTTCCTTATTAACCACCTACCTTTGCGTTTATTAGCCGTGTCCGAATGCATAATTTTCATTAGCCCTGCAAAAATATTGACCTGATTAAGATTTGCTGAAAGCATATGCTTGCCAAATTGACTGCTGACACTTTTTATTTAACCGCTTAAAGTAATTGGTGTCAATATAATGAGCAGATCCGACTTCCTTACGAAAATGTATTCCATCTTATCACAACAGAACAAGTGCCATAAACCGGACAAACAAGATTGCACACATTATGCAGAGGTTCAGCTGACCAGCTGGCTAAGGAAACTCCACTCGAGAGGTTTCATAAGCGATCGTGATCTTGAACGCTCGCGATAAGTATGCACTCGGATCCTCTGTTTGTACGGTCTTGTCAAATACCCACAAGCATGGCCTGCTTGTTCGTCCGATTTTGATCATGCTTAACTCGCCCTCTCATGCGATTGTGAGTTGGTTAGCACACCAAATCAAACACTTGCAGCCTCGACTGGCACCAGGTTGCTACCAGGACACATTCGCATTCAACAATGTCAAGTAAACTTAAATGGTATGAGCCTGCTCTCTCTCTGTAGACAATTTATAGCTTCTGTCAAATTTCCTGGTCACCAAGGCGATAAATTTCCTTTGCCAAGTTCAATGGAAAAATCAGCTAGAAATAGAAATACCGGTGTATGCACCAAAGAAACAATTTCTAAGATAAACATTACACCTGCAGTTGATTTTTGGTAACGAATTATACAAGCAGCTAGACTGCGTTGAAAAGGACTCTATTTCTGGGCCACAACTAGCGAACGTATTCGCAGTTATGATGTTGAAATTTCAACTAAATGATCACATGAATTAACTAAAACACTACGGTCATTAGGTTCATGACATCTTGGCAGTGCCAAGACAGAAACCGACGTACATTAACTTTGTTATGCTGTCAATTATGTATCTTTATCGATTTAATCGTACGAAAACGACTTGAGTAAGCTCTGTCACGAAAATTCTCAGCAGCAGGACTTCGAGTAGTGGTCTCAACGAAGTCAGTTTTTTTCGACGTAGTTAGGAAAAATTGTCAGAAGCAGCTGTATTTTCTCAGTTGACCGTATCGTCAAAAAAACTCGAGGCGTTAGGATGGATTTGAATCCGCGTTTCAGAGAAGGCCTCTACTTACGGCCAGCGCTCTACCCGCTAAGCTACACACACCCTGCCTCATGCTATGAATTTAATCACACATGGGTCGATATTTCCCGCCCAACTTTACCGCCCATATGGAATCCACAAATACGGAACGGCAAGCTGACTACCTAAGCAGGATTTTCTAAGCAATAATGGAGAATCCACCAGAATGGCTGACTCAATTATTATTATTAGGTTTGGCTTTATTTAATTTGGTATAGTTGTTAAAAAAACTGGAGGCATTCAGCGGGATTTGAACCCGTGTATCAGAGCGTTTGCCGCCGGTAGACGCCTGCTCTGAGTCTCCGAGTTTTTTCACAATTGGGTCGACTCAAATTAAGAAAATTTCCAAAATCGCCAATTAGCAGCTTTATTTGCATCTGCCAATTAACACTCTGTTGTAAAACAGGTTATAGTGGGTGCAAGACTCGGAAGCTATCCAAGCGAATACTTCCTTTGAAGGTTGGAAAAAGATGATTCAGGAGCATAAAGAGCGCTACTTTCACGCAAATGTTTAAATCCAGATGATTTTCAAGGGCCCATTAAACAACTTCGATTCCCGGGCTCAGCGTCGACTAGCAGCGGCAGAGGTTACCTACATCAGGTTCATAAAAAACCTGGTCTTATGTGAACAGCAGATCCTGCTACAACCTCCGCACATCGCATGACCGACAGAGGCTTAAAAGCATGCATATTTCCATGTTCCTTCTCTATCGCATTCTCCTATTCCTTTCGCCCTGGCCCGGCTTCACCGAGCAAGCATAACAACGTAACAAGTCGTGTCTCATCCAGCTGCCAGCCAGTCCCCCCCTATTCCCATGACATATGAGTAGATGATGAACACAACAGATCACATTTGTTTACCTTTGCCCCGTTCTCTGATGAATATTCTACCCAAATTATAATTTATCGAAGGTTTACGTAGGCTCACCAACTGCTCTCTTTGACAAAATATTTAAAAAAAACTTTAAACGCATTATACTTAAGTGAGATATCATAAGCATTAAGCTGTCTTTCGTGTGTTTTTGCCCACATTCGTTATGTATTGTTCTTAAGGTAAACTACGATATCACCATCCACGAATATGCGGCCTTACTAATAACAAAGGCAATTGTGGGATGCACCTTTCACGGAACATATAAAGATAGTTCTCTTACTTTGTTCAGTATCTGAAGAAATAGGTGCACTTTCTAGTAAATCCTTTGAAACAAAATTTGTTTGGCAATGTGTAAATTGTCTTCTATGGCTGACAACACGCGTTGTGATAATGTTTAAAATGGAATGCGTTATGCAGCCTGTTCTTGAAAAAGCTGCACACTGTTCAGATTGAGAATCAGCAACAGTAGTAATTGAAGGCCTACTATTTAATCCAAACACCCTGCATGTTATCCTGTGAGAGCGGTGGTTAAAGGTTTTAATGGGTGGGACGTAAGGGCACGCAGTGGAATATACTTATTTATTGTGAAATATATTTTTATTTTACTGTATTTATAAGTGTCGTTGATTTATATATGTAGATATTCCTAATGCTTACTATCGTTTACCTATTGTGAAAAAGCCAGATTATCAAATTATAGGTCTTTTGAATTTCTCAAAAACTGAAGTAGTGGTTAGCAGGTCGGCTACTTCAACTTACCTGAGGTCCAACTAACTGCTCTGGAGTTAGATTAATATAGTTCGCGGCGCTAAGCGCCGCGCAAACTTTCAATTTACACGCGAAACAACTTACTCCCAGCGGCCGCGGGAAGTGACTTCAACTATAATTTTTTCACTTTTCGCGTACTTCTAAAAATGTCATTGCCGCATGTTTTATTTTTTTACGGCCTAAAATTCTATAGCTACCGTTTTTGCACGACAAATTCTGAGTTAAGGGTATTTGAGTGGGTCTACATAAGCTACTTATGCATCGAAAATATCTGAGAATTGAAGAAAAATGTTTTTTTAAATCTGTAACTGCCATTTTTTTCACTCTACTTTAAAGATCACGCATGTTTCCGATTCAATTTAATTAACAATAAATGATTTAACAGTTTTTTTGAAAAGTCGCATCCATATATATATATATATATATATATATATATGCGCATAAAAACTTGAAAAAATAGCGTTGATTTTCCAAATACATATTCTGGTTAAGTTTTTAAACTATAAATATACATACTCTACTTAAAAATGATTTCACTTCTTATGAGAATCCCACTGAATACCTTTCGGAGTTTATAAAATTTACCATTTGATATATGCATATGGTGTACACTCTGTTTTGCTATGGAGTTCAGTCGTTAAAAAATGCATGTGTACATTCTGCGAACCGTATTATGCTTTATTCATTTTTTGTGTTGTTGCTGTTGTTGGGTGTTTCGTGCATATATTGATAGGTCGAAAATTGATGAGTCGCGCCACTTTTCTTAGGTGGTCTACAAGAGTGCGTACGTAAGCTGGCAGTACAAAGATTTTACACGAGGGCAAATATACTGAATGCACAGAGGTGACAAGGTTGTGTATAAGGCATTTTAAAAATACACAGAGGTTTACCCATACACTCCTTTGAAAAATATGATATTCTTTGGCATATAAAGGTAAACTTAATCAGTAAATTGTCCAATCTGGTTTCCCAGCTCATCTTTGCACTATCAAGGTATGTGGAAAAAATCAAAAATTATATTGTTTGAGACCTGCTTGGTAGTTGTGTCTTCAGTCAGTCTGGGTTGTGCGTATAAAATACAGGGACAGTAAACCATGGACCTCAGGGGAGCAGTTTATGAGCCGAAATAACCGCATTTCACATATTGTGGCCAAAATGGGACAAATATGTTATTGTTTTTGTACGGGTATGATACATATTTAGGCAGATGTATGTCCTAATGCGCCACATTTTTATTGCGCTTACTGTCACGGTAGGCACAAATGAGAAAGTGATAAAAACTAAGAGTTAATTGCGAGTAAATCGGGGTGGGAGGCGGGGGGGTGCTCGCACTTGTGATTGGTCAATGCCTACGGCAAATCCATTCTCATGCAGTTTTATCGTGTGTCGCCTACGCGCGTCCCTGGCATTATGACGTGTGACCTTTTGTTCGGGAACTGGGCCACAGTTTCTGGTCAGGAGTACGAATGGCGAAGTAACAGGGCGGTTTATCCACATGCCCGTTGATGGAGTTAGGATTGGACACACAGGCTTCCAGCAGTTCTCGAAAAGCCTTATTACTGGCTCGTGCCATCAACCGTGTGCCCGAGATGTCAAATCGGTGTCTATATTCCACAGTGTGGGTAGCGATCTGGGACAGTGGGTAGCCTCTTTGCACTGCCCGTTTGTGCTGTGTTATGCGCGATCTAAGTCATCGCCCAGTCTGCCCTGTATAATTGTAAGAACATTCCCGACATGGCACCTGATAAACGACACCAGACTGCTCACCTACGTGCAGTGGGTCTTTTATGTGTGCATGACTCGTGAACGCGTGGTAGCTGTCAGGCGATGAGCAATACCCACGCCGAGCTCTGCAGCGATTTGCTCAGTTGCTTCTGATACATTTTAATTTACGGTAGAGGGTGCCAGAACGTAAATGGCTCACTTTTGTTAGTTCCCCATGGGCACGTACGGAGGCAGCGGCTGTCGAAGTTATTCGGGTACCATTCATGACCAGTTGGTCACAAAGGCACTATAGATCATTCACTTACCCCTCCGCTTCACTGCAGTTTGTCTTCACCCTCGTAAATAGTGCTCTAATACATCCAATTTTATGCGCTATTGGGTTTTTGCTATGAAAGCTGAGCACCTGGGTTTGTGTTAGTCGCCTTTCTATAAACCGTGGTGTTATGTTTCCCGTTGGGTCTGTGCGTG
>JAYGXS010000641.1:0-22234 GCA_036362985.1 Ligula intestinalis
GAGCAGCCGCGTGTTGTTTACACGCTCGTCTTTGTTTGTGTCAGCCTACGTGAGTGAGTCTGTCTGTAGTGCGCGTGATTGGTTGCGTCAAGGGCCAAGTCTGAAAGCATCTGATAGCAAAGTCATCTTGGTGCCAAATAGGCTGGCTGACGCGGTTATTCCTAGGTGCAAGCGCTACCGTGACTCAGCTCAGCTGACCATGAATCAGTTTAGCTCAAGTCGGGGAGCATGTCGCGCTTTGGAAGTGCGAGTTCGTCATGGTCATCGGGACGCCAGAGAAAAAGTAGGTACTGGAACGACTGCCACAATATACTCTTAGGAAAGAGAGTGATAGCGCGAGATGAAGGCACAACGCAGTAGGAGGAAAACCCTAGCAAAACGACACCGACCACGTCAATCGACAGACACTTTACGTCCAACAACCCCACTAGCAGGAGTGTCTTCGCCTACTTTCAGCCATTTGCCAGGTGTGATGGGACAAGATGGCGCTAGAAGAAACCGATTACAACATTACAGACATATCTCCAGGTTCTGGAAGATGGTCTAGACCACGTCTTAGCATGGACTTTAGCCAATGGTCTGCTACTAGATAATCAGAAGTCAGTCCAGTGCGTTCCCCGATTGTGATCATCTCCTAGTCCTGAATACTTAGACAGGCTGCCCAATGAGGTATCCTATTTCCGATACTTGAGTGTTACTCTGACATCTATTTGTTAGTTTACTCTTCATATTGAAACTACTTTCATTACAGTTCGGAAACTTCTATATTATATACGTCGGTTACGTTCAGATGACACACGTCAAGTCCTAAATCGGGGATTTATAGAGGCCTGCATTCTACCTCTCATTCTCTGCTGTACTCCAGTTAGTTCCCCGCCTTGTTGAAGAAAACTTGTAGCTTTTTAGACATATCCCTAGAATTCGTATAAATTGGACCACACGCATCCCAAAAAACTTTATTTTGAAGAAGCGGTTTTTTGGGATAAAAAGTAACTTTAATGAATGAATTTTCGAGGTTGGCGCCCCAAATCGTCTTCAGACTAACAGGACTAACAGACGAATTGGGCGTCAAACCCGAAAATTCACTCATTAAAGTTACTTTTTATCCCAAAGAACATCTTCTTCAAATGAAAATATCCTCAGAATGTTCTCTTTAGCTGCTGGGATTTCTTCTGCTTCTTAGCTGCTATTATAATACAGCGACACTTTAAAGCGGTCAAGCATTTCACTGATCAGATTCTTGACGAGGTTGCCCATCCACTGGATTCTGAATTAATGGCTGCGGGACCTTCCCGTACTATGCGCCAAAGCTAACGGCTTATATTTTGCCATACATCGGCATACCAGCATTGTGTACTCCCATTCCTAGCACGCTGCCCCATGTGTACAAAAACGGAGAATCACATGCTCGAAGTAAATCTGTCTCTATAATATATGGGGCTTTTATGTAAACCTCTTTATTTTTGAATATTTTATTCACATATCCTGTGGTCTTTGTGAATGGAGTCATTTATTTCCAAAAATTTTAGATGCTACCTTACAAAAAGCGTTTCTCGCTCTCGATCTCTACAGTGAACAATCTCTTGGGAATAGAAGTAAGCAAAATAAGAACACGGCCATAGAAAACACAAAATTTGAATTGTGGATGGCATAGTGGAGGAAATTTTCCATATCCAAGTGTCGTGACTGGGCTGTGTAGAGCGTTACTGAGAGGAACATGGACTTCAAAAAAATTAAATATTTTTGTTTTTTTGATTTTTTGAAGAGATCAACACTAAAATAGGGACACAAATAAGACTTAACACCTTCCTGCGTACCGATATCCTCCATCCCCTAAGAAAGGATAGGTACTTGTATCAAGGTGCTATTATTTTTAAAACTGAATTGGTTCAAAGCCATCCTGATACGGCACAAACGACTGACCACCTAGTCCAAAGGCTGGTGTATGACTGAGTGTTAGTATAAGGAAACTAACAGCTCGTCTACTTAACAGGTTATCATTGGGATTATTACGTACCTATGCGTCCTATGCATTTACCCACGCACGATTAAAATTTGTCACTTTGTAAATAGTATTTACAAATTGTGAGTAGCATTGTTTTTACAAATAACTCTTGTCTGCAGTTTGTGAGGTATTAATTCGAATTCAGGCTGTCGATGCGCAACAGGGGTCAAATATTATTATCCAAGCGTTTCGCTACAGGCATGCCATTTAAAGTTTGTTACAATACGAATGGGTGCAAAGGTGTGCGCTCCAGGTGTTGCACGCGTAAATGTGAAGAGTGGTTGAGCATCATAAGAGCTTGTTCATTCCCGTTCTGAGCTTTCGAAATCGTACAGGAGATTGTGGCGGTCTAGGAATTGAGACATACTTTAAACACACACACACATACACTAAGTCCTTTCCGACTGCCAGGAGAAGGCAATCAGCTATGAGGAGCGATCTATTCGGTAAAAAGGGCAGCTTACTGTGAGATGGCTACTTTTGAGTGTGGTACTGAACGAAGCCTCCGTCCGTGAACCTGCGGGCAGTGGTTTGCTGTCTACGCTTTTATGACCGTTCGTGTTCGCATGCGGGAGTGATTTCCTGGGTGTTGCACGTCTGATTGGTTAGGTCAAAGGGGCAGTCCGGTACGAATAAAGACAAGAGGCCCATGGGTAAGAAAGTAGGCTGGCTGATCATGTAAAGTAATGTCGTCTGCAAACGCAATCGTGACTAAGCTGAGGTTATCGCAGGGACACGTAGGAAAGTCACCATTATCGCAGGGGGCTGAGTCAGTTAAACCCTAGCAACTGCAATCTTCAGGCTCACTTCCTTGGGAGATGAGAAGTTATAGGAGGCCAGAGTGGTGCGAACAGTTTATTCTGTACAGAAGGAATGGAGAGTGGTTTAGAGAAATTAGACTGGCAGATGAGCGAGCAACCGCCGGCCACAGCCTCGCATTTGAAGTGAGGTGACCGTGGGACTCGGTACAACGCCTGGAGCAGCCTTTGTACGAGTCGGTCTTGACAGGTGATTGGTCAGACAGATTGTCTAGGGAGACGGACGTAGGCGGCCAATGCATTTGTGCTCGTCGGCAGCCGTGAGCGTTCACACGAGGTCGTATGCGCAGAGTGAGTCATCACAAGGTCAATTCTGGGGGCCTGCCATTCCTTGCCAGTTGGCGAGCTTCTCGCGGCCGTTGGGACGCCGGAGAAAGGGTGGCTACAAGTTAATCATCGGAGATAGTGGTAGTGCAAAATGCAAGCAAAACAACGGGTACGAGCCAATACATTGTCAATGACGCAAGTGTGGAGGTGACTGCGCAGAGCTCTGGGCAACGCTTCAATCAATTCTTGGCTCGTCTTGCTTCCGGCATACTTGATCATCTTCACGGCTGTGAAGTTGAACTCATGACCAATTTCGTGGGCGATAGGGTAGCAACTCGCGAGCACTCATCCGCCGTCGTACAACCAGTTAATGTTCATGTACACGTGATCCGCGCATGCTTTCAGTTCGACCCATGTAAATAAAAGTACAGCTTAGGTATGTGCTTTCTGGTATAGCCTCCAGTTTAAAAATTGTAGCGTTTCAGTTTCTGCAGAAATGATTGCGGCAACTTGCAGTCAATCAGTTTAAATGAAGGCTTATGAGATCAATCCAAAAGTTGAGGAAGAAGACTAGTCGAGCACCGGATCAATTTGTTTATTGTCCTGAGCTTTCGAACTCTTACAGAAGTTCATCTTCAGAGATAAGAAGCATCAACCAAAAGGAGGGTAATTATAGTGGCCAAAGGCCAATCAAATGTCAGCGGTCGTCAAGGCAAAGGACACATCGACCAGAAGGATGGAGGTTGGGGGGAGGGGGGCAATTATAGTGGTAAACGCTAATTAACTGTCAGTAAAGACGGCCGTCGTTCGGGGTCATGAGCAGTAATTAGTGTAACGTCTTGTCCCCAGGGTAGAGGGTCCCGGTGATCCTGCCTCCTCTTCTGGCCGTTTCTTAGCGGGTTCCTACTCGTTTTTAATTCTGACGTTAGACGTGGCCTTGTTTCGTCCTTCGCTTACATAATGGCGCAAAACTTTGTAGGCCGCGGGGAGGTCTAGATGTCTGTTGATAGAGTTGGCATCTGAGTACCATGCCTCAAGTGTCAACCTTTCGGCTTTTGAGTTTCCTCGGCCTATGATAGTCGCTCCTTGAATGTCGAAGTTGTGGCTTTGGTTGCTGCTTCTTATCTCTGAAGATGAACTCCTGTAAGAGTTCGAAAGCTCAGGACTATAAAAAATTGATCCGGTGCTCGACAAGTCTTCTTCCTCATCCACAGCTGGAACGCGAACCTTTTCATTCATTCGGGTATCCAAAAGTCAGTATGGACATTTGGATTGAGCCTTTCGGAATAGGTGGTAAACTTCTGAATTGAATATTTTCATACCTGGGCTCTCGCAAACAACTGGTTAAGAATTCCAACCTTATCTCCAACCTCACCCGTGTGAGAAGTGGATTTATTCAGAGTACTGGCACAGCACCGGTACTAGCTGCAAGCCCACACACGCGTGTTTCGCATGAAGTGGTCGCTTCTGCCCGAATCCCTCCTAACTTGTGATGCCGCAGACGAGGTCACTCAGAGCATACGGTCCCGCGCCAAAGCAGTTTTCCCGCGTGCCTCGGGCCTATGCGCAAACGGATGCGCGACCTTCACGGCTAGCCGATACACACCCTGTGTCTCCCCCGTTATGACCTCGACCAACAATGGTGTGACCTCAATCTGTCTGGACAGACCTCAAGGCCGTGGTTACCACCAGACATTACTTCGGACCTGGCCCGCCTCGCGGCCGGACGTGTGCTCCGATTGTCAAATCGCTCACAAACTATTCTTTTATCCTTCTGTAGAATAACCTATTCGTAACCATCTGCCTTTACCACCTCTTCCTCTCCTCTCCGAAGCAACCGGGCCTGGAAGATCGAAGATGTTAGAGTTAACCGTCTTAGCCTTAACACCTATAAGCACACGAGGAGTGCTAAGGGACCCACTGATTAGCCGGACACCTCGCAACTTTTCCACGCAACGGCAGAATATTGGCGGAATACGTAAGTTTGGGCTTTTAACTAGTACATGTGCTGTGCCAGTATGGTAAATATTTACACAGCCTATACTACTGATTGTCTGTTAGCGGTCTGTGAATATTACGCGGTAACACAGTGGCGACTTTGGCCAAAATATTTATGTCCAATTTCGACCTGCAACCCTAGACGCTTGAGGCCATCTTAGCCACCACGAACCCCAGGATCGTGTAAAATGTTGGTATCAGGGGTTTTAAAGGGGCGACTTCACTGTGGGCAAGCAGAAAAATGTGCGCAATAAAATATAAAAAATATAAAAATTCGCGCTTTTATATGACTGTTGGAATTCCCAAGGAGTTACGTAACAAGGTGGGCGTAAAAGTGGAAGCCACGCGGATGAGAGTTTATTGCCACGAATAGAAGCAAATATGCATGCCCCAGTTTCTTGTTGTAAAGAAAAAGAAGATGCAATCTCTGGAACGACAATTATATTCTATGAGCTTTCAGCTCCACACGAGAAGCCATCGTCAGAGAAAATGAGACAGCAGCAAACGTTGGCTGCGCGTAAATGGAGGTTGGAGGGATTTTTGATTGGTCCATGCTCCCGCCATCTAATCGTGTCACCCCCGCGTGCGTCCCTGGAGTTATGACGTGTGACCTTGACGTGGCAGCCTGCGTGATTTGTACAGGAATTGGGCCGTGGTTTCTGGTCGCTAGCACGGGTGGCAAAATAACAGGGTGGTATATTTACGTGACTGTTTATGGAGTTGGAGTCTGCTACCCAGGCCTCCGATAGTTCTCGTCCCGTCTTGTAAGCAGCGCGTGTGCCCGAGATCTCGAACTCGTGGCCTTCTTCCAGAGTGTGGGTAGCGATCTGGGACAGTGGGTCGCCTCTCCGCACTGCCCGCATGTGCTTCGTTATTCGCGAGCTAAGTCGTCACCCGGTATGCCCTGTATAATGGCAGGAAAAGTTTCCACGTGGCACCTGATTAACGACGCCAGACTGCTCACATACATCCAGTGGGTCTTTTATTTGCATGACTCTTAAATACATGGTAGCTGTCGGAAATTTTGTGACGTGCTTAGTAAAACGCGTGCGTTCACGGTCGGACTACTCCCTATGCTGGCAAATGCTGCAGTTCTTTCGTGCCGGCAAAAAACGATCATCTGTACGGTCTGGTTCCTTTTGAATGTCCTGCCACAGTACTGTCCAGGTTACTTGGCCAGAGAGTTATAATTACCTGTGTGAATGTCAGTCTGTGGGGATAAACGCCGTTTCATTTTTTGCGGGGATAGTTACTCAGACGCAGATTGCAGTTTCCACCCATCTTCCCTGTTGAATGTAAAATAACAAGTACGTAGAAAATTTTATCTCACGTATGACTGTTAGGTGGACGATGGACGTCGTCAACGTGTAAGGTGCATGGTGGAGCACAGGCCAAATTTTTTCGGCAAATTCCTAGCATTATCGTTTAAACTTACAGTACTTACGCTGACAGGAGGAGAAAAGGGAAGGACGAATTACGAGAACAAACTAAATAGTATTATGCAAAGTCTTGAACGCATGGTAGCTGTCAGACAAAAAGCAATACCCACGTCGAGCTCTGCAGCGATACGCTCGGTTGCTTCTGACACATTTTGAATGTACGGTAGAGGGGGCCAGAACGTTGGTGGCTCTCCTTGGGCGTGTACAGAGGCAACGACTGACGAAACTGTTCGGTTATCCATTCCTGGCCACTTGGTCCCGAATATGTCGTAGTTCTTGTACTCGCCCCTCCGGTTCAATGCAGTGTGTCTATCGGCAGGAGTTAAGGCTACGAAGGTTTAACCCATACAGCTACGATCTTCCAGGCCCGGTTCCTTAGGAATAGTGTATTCTGCAGAAGGATATGAGAATAGATGGAAAGAGTTTTGACTCGCGCTGTAGTGCCTCCGTTCCCTAATCGGGTCGGGTCATGAGTGAGCCCTGAAGGAAGATACCGCATAGTTGTCTTTGTCCCCGGGATTGAAGCCAACCTACTAAATGAAGTCAGTCTACTAAGGTGGGAACCTCATTGGAAGGATTGAGTTCAAGCCACTGTTGGTTGAGGCCAGAATGGGGAAGAGTTGGTGCGTGTGTTTGGGTGCACTTCAGTTGCGTCTGACAGCAGTTGTGGTCACCCGTCCCTTTGCGCATGCCTCGAGGCACGCGGGAAAACTGCTTGCGCGTGAGGTCCTAAGCTCTGTGTGACCTCGTCTGTTGCGTCAAGCGTTAGGAGAGCGTCGGTTAGACACAACCACTACATGTCTTCATTCTCCGAAAGGGTGGTCTGATAAAGCCGTGTTTACGTGCTATTAGGTGATCGCCATGGAAACTGAGCACTTTGGTTATGTTAGTCGCCTTTCTATAAACCAGGAGGCTGAGTTCCCGTTGGGTCTGTGCGTGACGAGGGCATCTAAGAACAGTAGTTGTCCGGCCAACGCTTGCTTCCTTCTTATTGTCTTGTAGTGGTCTCAGCCGTCCGACGCCCTCCATGGCTTTGTCTGGCGTCATTGTTCAAGGCCAGCTGCCTCAAGGTCATCCAATACCTCAGTCAGTGCTTACAAACGCGCTGACCTGCAGAGGCCCGACCTACTTACACTCGGGGACACACACATGCATCTAGGTTCTCGTGGCTGCCCAAGCAGTACTCGAACATGTCCCTTATTCCCTACCCGCCGGAGCACGGCGCTCCAGCGGAATGACCTGTGCCCCAAAGTCCAACTTATTACCAGCTATTCTTCATTCCTTTGTATACAAAATAAACTATTACTATTATTGTGGCCTCCGTTGAATTCGCTACTTAGGAACCATGGTCGAAAGATCGCAGTTGCTAGGATTTAACTTACTTAACCCCCTGCGATAGGCTCTGACGATGGCTTCTCGTGTGGAGCCGAAATCTCAAAAGAGTAAAATTTCCGTTCCGGAGAGTTTATTGTTTTTTTATTGTGTACCGAATCCGGAGTTGCTGCCTCTAGCGGCATTTGTGTCGCTGGCTGATGTCTGGCCGCGGGTGAAGCCCGGGCCTGAGATTTACGGGCGGTGTCCTTGTCAGTCCGTGTGTAACTCCCTGTCTGAGATGTGACAGTTGCTTATAAGCGATTGTCAAGTGCGTTCGCCTGTGGCATGATTGAGCGCGTTTGGATAAGGTCACCTGCCGTATGGCGCACCTAAGTGGCCCTTGAGGAGTTTCGACTAGTTGGGCACGCGTGCGTGTGCGCACGTCTGTTTGTGCGGTTTGGTCCAGCGATTTAAGGTCATCGCGTGGGGACAGTCACAGTGAATATACAAGACTTTGTAGCAGTCGGCCGCAGGCACGAGGCCTCAGGACAGCCTGCAAAGTTATGCTGGCATGTGGTTAGGCTTAGCTCCTAATAATGCCAACAGGAGGGAGTGGGATAGTATAACATAGGCAAAAAGCGATTCTCGAGAACTACAAGTCACAGCTTCAATGGGGAGGGCACCAACGTGATCGCAATGGCTAATACGCGACAAGCGAGAGAATTCCTCGAAGCTTGGCACTCGAGCCCGGCTAGTATAAACAGCCGCGTAGAGCTTGACTCCCACCATACCGGTTTTCGTGCATGGTCAACTAATCTGGACCCAGCTCGTGCTCGGTCAAGTAGAATTTTACTGACTCTGAACCAGCCCCCCCTCCCCCGAACACGTGGTCCACAGTCCAAACGTTAACACCTCCCTCCGCACACCAGCACAACCTACCGCCGTGAAAGTCACGTTACCATAACCCTCCCACCCAATCCCCCCCGTTCGTTGTAACCGCTACCCCCAAAACCTCTAGTGCGACATTCCCACCCCTCACTTTTCATTTAGTCTGACGACGAACACGTGATACCTGTTCGAAAATTCACGAATACCATTCGATTTTCCGAAGATCTTCGTTCTTTTCAACTACAAGTCAGTTGAAGAACAAAATGCCCAATAAAACAAATTTTTGTATGTCGTTATATGAATGTAATACTTAACATACAAAGAGTTGCTTCCTGTAACTATAATATACTAAACCTTGCAAACACATTCAGTAGTTAGCTAATGTATATTAAGCCCACATGACATATCCTTATCATCCATGCATATACTGTTCTCCTCTCAGTAAGAAATCCGTTTCTGGGGCAGTTAACAAGCTCTCATGTCTCGCGCTTTGTTACGGAGGCGGGAGCCCCCGGGTATTCACGGCAGTCGGCGAAAAGGGCCGCCCGGAGTACGTCATGCATACGCATACGCCGTGAGCCAAGAAAGCCAGACGACCACCCACATAGCATACGCAGTGGGCGTAGTCAAGATTATTTCAGAATGTCTGGCAGCAAACCATACGCTAGGAATATTCTGGAAAGACCAGAGCCGTATAAATATGCCGGAGTGGACAAGCTAAGGGACTCCCACAGACCGGCAGAACACACAGAGCCGGACAGTTCCCCAAGCCCCACAGTCTTTGTGTAAGGTTGAATAAAGTCATTGCCTATCAGGACCGCTCTCTTGCCTTCTTCTGCCTACTAGTCGGGGTCGAAATACTGGGCCAAAACAACTGGCGATGCCGAATTAACTGGGCTATAACACGCTTATTTTCTCTTTTTAGCAATAATATTCCAGATTCGGTTCAACTCGTCCGGCAGATTCGCACGTTTAGAAACTGAAAATTTTCGATTTTTTACTTGCTCAGAAACTAGCTGCTAACTTGAAGCAATTCCTTTGGAATGAAACACTATAGGATGAGTCCGAAGGGTGACATTAATATTTGAACCGAAATCCATCAGCTCAATGTTACCTTTACATTTTCGGATCGAGTCTGAATACACTTTCTTCAGGCTAACGCATTTATGCGAAAACTAAAAGGCCGTGAACCTGGAGCACCCTGACATCACGGCCCACAGACACCTGTTAGCATTATCCAATCACGGCTTCCGACCAGTTAGCGTGCGGAGAACGTAGACTGTTCGATCGATTTTTTCTTTGCTTAAAACGCCAGTCCAGCGTGCTTTGAAGCCAAACGTGTAACAGTGGGAGCAAACAGATCCTGCAACAATGCCGGAGGACAGTGGACCGGATTTTAAGCGCATGGGTATTTTCAAGGAGCTTGGCTATACCACCATCAACGATCCCTACACGGTGGTTCGTCCCGACAAACTATTCCGCACCCTCGTGAATGAACCCGGCATGCGGCCCATGGTTCTGGCCGGCGGGTTCTCAAAGACCAGGGCCGCCACTGAAGATGGCTACTTTGCACCCTTCGCCCGCGTCTTTGAGGGTGAAGCGGGCACCAATATAATTCAACTACGACGTGCTTGGAGGAAGGAGAATAACGCCAAGAAGTTGGGACCTGACTGGGTCTATTCCAGCCCAGCCAAGAAGCGTCTGGGTGTGGGCAGTCCCTTTGGCTGCTTCCAGGAAACCTATCCTGCCATGAGTCGAGAAGCCAAGAGGGTGGAGAAGGAGCCGGAGTTGCACAACTTCTACACCAATCCTGGCAAAAAGGGCACTGGCTACGGATACCTGGACGTTACCATCAACCCCTACCCTCCGTGGATGGCCGGAGCATCAACAGTGGCCTCCCAGCACGAAAATATAATAAAATCCATTGAGGAACACAAACAGCTCTCGCTAGGCAGACCCGTGTTTGTCAGTCAGCAACGCTCTAACGACGACTTCAACCCAGAAGCCTACAGTGGGGTGAACCCGCTGGCACCGGGCGGACCAGTGACGCACAAGTTTGGCAACTCCGCCGCCGACAAGTCACTCAACATTGGACCCACCTTCATACCCTCAAGTCCGGCCAAGTGGGACGGTGGTTGCAAGGACGGCTGTCTGTCCAAGTTCCCCGCCTACGTTGGGGACCCCTACATGGATCAGTACAGGCTCATGATGCAGAGGCTCAAGAAGACGCCAGAGGAGCAGCAGCTACGACCCTGGGTGCCACAGCCTCCCACTGCGGTTGAAATACCGACACCCTCGGTGGTTAACCGCAATATTGACCTGGCAATCAACGCAAAGACACGCAAGAAGCGTCTGCATGTGATGCCCTTCTGCAAAAAGAAGTAAATGCAAAGGCTAGGGGGCAGTTCCATCCACCTCCCCGCACCTACCTATTACCTGGCGACGTGCCGGGTCCAGGATGATTGTGTGCCTGTCTGTGTGTGTACCAACCCCGATTAATTTTACAAGAATTTTATGATAGTCCGCAGAGTGTCTGATTCCGCACAGAACCCGCTCTGTAAGTAAGCCTATGTTGCTCGCAAGTACATGCGTCCTAACGAGAATAATGTTCTAGAGTAAGGGGTCCATTCGCGCGAGGCTTGCGGTTCATATGAAGAAGAAGATGGGAGGCTTGAATACTCGTTGATGATCACTCATCTATCGATAACGGAAGTCACTCGTCCCACGTGTGTCCACATCTCTCGATCTAAACTGACAAGATGACGTGCTTGTGGCTCAATGAATAGAGCTCCTGTTTGTTTACCTTCTGAATTCCGAAAACTTACTGGTAAGAGCCCTTTAGAAGAAGAGCTGATGATTAAAATGCAGACAGGCACGCATGAATGCTTCTGATCTAGCTGAGAGCCATGCCCCATAGAATTGGAGGATATGAGGTATTCTGGTCGGGCAATAGACAATGGACGTGGATAAAAAGTAATTGACACTAGACCTGTGCAATTCAGCCATTAGCGAGTGGGTCCGGAGTCGCATAACGGTAGTGAGGTCGCCGGGTCCGGGAGTGTCTGAGCATAGGCAGTCAACACAATAAGGTCTTCTGTTAACCGGCTCTGAAAGGTTTCTGGCATGGATTAAACGTTTTAGCCCGAAAAGTAGCCATTCATGACAAATAGAATGTTTATCGCAGGGAATTAAGTGGGTCTAACCGTGCAACTGCGATATTCAAACCATGGTTACTTAGTGTAGAGGAGAGCAGTCTGTGAAGGCCAGAGTAGTAGGAAGAGTTTATTGTGTACACAACGGAAGAGGAGAATAGATTGACTTGGGAGAGATACGTCCGATCAGTAGGTTGACCGGGCCCAAGTGAGGTCTTAGAGTAGTCGGGCCAGAGGACAGATAGAGGGAGATCTTTCATTGGGTAGGTGGGCCTGGAGATTTTGGGCAGAGAGGCAACTTGCGTCGGGCACGCGTGCAAGCTCCTCATTCGTCGCCTCATAGATGCGAGACGTCGAGAAAGCACATCGGTGAGCGTTTGGGAAAGTGCACTTCGACGTGAGCTAGTCAGGCAGGCACGAACCCCTACATACTCGTTGATGATCACTTACCGATCGATAACAGAAGGCACTCGTCACAAGTGTGTCTTTATCTCCCGATCAAAACTGACAAGACAACGTGCTTGCGGCTCAAAGTTTAGAGCGTTAGACTTCCGAGCAAAAGGTTGCGGGTTCGAGTCTTGGTTGGAAAGCACCCCGTGGGGTTGGGTATGACTGGCTAGAAGTGGCTAATGAGCTAGAAATGGTCATTTGATGCTGAAGACCTGGGCTCCAAGAAAGTTCACGGAAAAAAACTATTTATACGACGCTGCCAGTGTGGAATTCGAGCCATGAAGATAAATGCAACCTCTGCTAGAACCCAATCACACCTGACGCAGTGTGTGTACGACCAAATTAAACCCTGCCTTGATACCTGACTAGTGGATCTCGGATATTGTAGGTGTGGCATTGAATTATGGTTACACGACTCTGGTTAATGAACCCAAACTAGTGATTCCATTATAAATTTTCTCAGTGCTATTTTTGAAACACAGCGAGAGAGAGAGAGAGAGATTGAACACGCAGCTGCCTGGTCAGGCACGATTGACACATGGGCATGTTAATAGATTCAAAACTGATGCACCTATAGAATTCGCAAGATACTGGCAGCGCTAGTCCCAGTCCGAAGAGCTCAGATTCGTCCCGTGCCGATATTGGACCATAGTACGGTACAGCTATGCTCCCAGCGTAGATACTGCAATTTTGAAATTTTATTTTTTTAATTTTCTCGGGAATTACTAGCTAACATGGAATAAATCAGTCTGAATTAAGCTTCATGGGTGCAGAATAACAGACTTTTAGTGAGAACCTGCACTATCAGTATATCGTATGTACAATCTCCATAATTCCTACACCCTACGAAGAAAAGTCAAGCATATCACCCCTATGATGAGTTTGTGCCGCCAAGTTTGTGTTCAGTTCACTTCAGATAGGCTAACATCTTTGAGCTCCGTATTTTTTACAAAGTGGCTCAGAAAAACATAAATGCACAAGGAAATCATAAAACAAAGAGGAAGTTTTCATAATTGCTGGCAAAAAGTGAATAGCAGTCAGCTACTAAAAAGAGTAAACATAAACACCTACTTATTTATTACGAGTAATATAGATGCATGTTATTTTTGACATTATGGGTGTAGCTGGACGTTCGTAATTTGAAGCGTGTTCAGTTTGTTCTTAAATGAAGTCATGCGGGTGGAGAGAACAAAGACCTCGAAAAGAGAGTTGCAGGCCAAAGGCATCATGCGTCAGTGGCTGATCTTGGGTTCCAAGTGGCTGCTAGAGTCCACTACAGGTTTACTCGGCTCACTATACTCACCAGGCCAAATCCCCAGTTTGAAGGTAAAAGGCAGAAGCCACCTGGGGGAGGGATTTATTGTATACAGAACATCAAATTGCTGTCTGGAAGTGGCCACTGACGAAGCAAGGGCCAGTACTGACTGCGTCCAGCCAGGCCTTCGAGTGGTGGCAACTGCTTTAGCAGGATTGCGGAGCAGATTCAAGTGTTCTCCAATTGGTGCATGGGACATTATCCGAGGCATGTTGTGTTTGGTGGTGTAGGTTCTGTCAATCGAGGGTGTGGGGGGGGAAGGGACACGTTCAAGTGGCGCTTGGGCAGCCACGAAAACCTGGACGCACATGTGCGCGTGTGTCCGAATGGAAGTCGATCAAGTCTGTGCAGGTCTGCGCGTCTGAAAGCGCTGACGGAGGTATTGGATGACCTTGAGGTGGTTGACCTTGAACAAGCACGCCGGATAAAGCAGCGTTGGGCGTCAGCTACAAGCCGCCGGGGCAGAATTTGGCGAGTGATTCTTGTAACTTATCGTTGAACGTCACTCTACCATTGGCAATATTCCCGTACGAAACCAACAACAAAACGAATCTGTAGTGGTCTTTGCCTGCCCGATGTCTGGCCTTCCTGTCATGACCTCAATCCGTCTAGACCTCAAGGTCGTGGCGGCCGCCAGCCTTACTGGCGTGGACCACCCACTTCGATGACCACCCACACGCTGTCTAACCTATCACAGGCCGACCTAGCCAATGAACGCTGTCTACTGGCCTGACTGCTCTCAAACTGGCACTTGGAAAGCGGCTGGCTCTCCTGTTGGTCGTAAGCTATCCAAGTCAAATCTCTGTCCATCTATTCTCCGTTCCTTTGTGTACACAATATACTCTTCCCTCTACTCTGGCCTTTACCAACTTCTCCTCCACTAAGTAACCATAATCTGCAGATCGCAGTTGTTGAGTTTAACTCACTTAACCCTCTGCGATAAGTTCGTGGTGCAGTGGGTTAGGCCGTTGGACTTTTAACCAATGGGCCGCGGGTACGAGCCTCAGGTACCAGGAAACATGAGCTGGGCATGGATGGCTGATAATGGCCGGAAGTGGCCATTCCATTCTCGTTTTTCTTTGTCGGTAATATCATTTTAACCACAATTCAATCCATTTTGGTTCCTCATTGACTCAGCACAACAATGAACATTGCGGGGGATAGCTATTAGCCCATCCAATCGGACCCGGAAGCTGCAGCCCGACCACTGACCAGAATCCGACCGCTTAGGCTGGGCTATAAAAATATCATCAGTTTTCGCTGTCGGTATTCCTATTGAGTTTCCGATTGCTTATTGCTAAGCGACCGTCTGCTAGAGATGCAGCATTGACGGAGGGCATAGCGAGATGGAAGAAACCTGTGTTTGCTAGACGATTGGCATTGCAACCCCTTCGTCTGCCTTGTGTCCTCAAAGTTTGTTACCCACGCATTTTTAACATGACAGGTAGATTTTGTTTTTCGCTGGATCTACAGGCGGATAATCAAAAAACAGGAATAAACGAGCGCAGACGATGACAGCGTTTATTACCGTGACCTCTTAGGTAAACAAGCCAGGACCGAGCAAGCAAATGCTTTCATTCTGGTAAAAAAGGCGGGAAGGATAGACTACGTAAGCCACTGGCTTTAAGATGCGTACTCTTTGATGGACATACACTGATCTAAAATTGGCGAGATAACGAGGTAATGGCTGAATCGTTAGAACGTTAGACTTCTGATCGAAAGGTTGCGGGTTCGAGCTTCGGGTGGCGAAAAACCTGGGGTTGAGTATGGCTAACTGATGGCGGATAGTGAGACAGAAATGGCCAATCTCTCCTGTCGTTGACGGTAATGCTATCTCCTAAGTATGTATTGGAGAAAGGGGGTCGCCCGATCCCCCATAAGTCTCGGCCATCTGAACTCTCTCATGATACCGGACGAGGGGTTGATGGTAGAGCACGTGGTATACGTTGCGTGTCGTCTACGTTCACTTAAAACGAACGTCTGCGCAAGTCACCTTCACTGCACCAACCCATTTGGAGCATATATGTGAAATCAATGGTCGAACTATAATTTTCTTAAAAGGCTGAACTGTTTTGGTTATTTTATAGCCATGGGAAGTATCCTTCCATTTGTTATCTAGTAAATACGTACATAGATGCGCATGATGTTGTTCGATTGCAGTTTTTATTAATGGAGTTCATCTCATTTATTGAGATTTGTTTTTTGTTTATTTTGTTTTAAATATAATTCTCAATTTTGTTGATATAAATTAGCCTATAAGAGTAACTTTGGTGGAACTTTATTTGAACAGGGGTGAGGTGACGAAATAGCAGAATTCAGTGACGTCATAGGAATTTTCGATCTCATACTCAACTGCATACGGCAATTTCTTATTAATAAGACAAGATAAACGTTTCAATGAAATATCGACCTCGTTTAATTTATAAGTAATGATCGTATGCAGTGAAATAAGAGGTCTTTAGTTTTAATGACGTCAGTAGATTCTGTGCATTGGCACGCTTTTGGCTTGCTAAAATTTATTCTGGGAAAACAGGGTTACAATTATGGGAAATTTATTTATATTTTCTTGCAAATATTTCGCTGCTTTTCTGCGATGAGGCTCCATCCTGATAACTTCATCATCCCCTTTTCACAAGAACATCGTGCTGGCTTCATTAGAAGACATTTTTACCCAGAAGACGATCAGACTCGCATCGAAATGCTCGAAAATCAACGCTAAACTCTTGCAGAACTGTGTGATGTAGGATTTGTAAACCTCAGCAAAGCCTTCTGAGTGATTTTGTAGGTTCCACCAAACTCTGCAGCAGACAGAAGATTAAAAGTTTTTAAAAAATCTTAGTAGAGTATTTTCTATCTTAGGACGAGGCTCCAAAGTCATAAAATATGGTGAAAAATACTTTAATATCCAGGCAGAAGTGAGTTCTTACATTTCCAGCCAAAATTGTATTAATTGGCTAGCAGGCAAATCAAAAAGCTGGTCAAAATTCTCAATTTTCACTGTGACGTTATATTGAAAAAACGCAAAATGCATAGATAAACGTCAGCTGAAAATCGAATTAAAAGGATTTTCAAAGCGGTAACCTAGTATAGACATTTTTCCCATTTATCTTAGGTGTAACAATATCAAAATTCTATTGTGGACGTTCGTTTTGCTCGCAATGTGTCCCAGTGTTTTGTCGAATTTATAAAACTAGGTTTTACGAAATATCATATGCTAAAGGCTTTGATATAGACGTCGAACTGAATCTACGTTTATGGAAGAAAGCTTGAACACACTGAAAATGGTCGAACATTTATCGGAGATAAAAAAACGACTCTAAGCTAACTGTAATCTATTACTTAAAATATGTGCATAGAAATTTGACGAAATAAGATTAATTTTCATATAATGAAAAGGATATGCTTACGTTTTCACTTGTCGATTATATTTGCGTTTATTGGTCCAATTTATGGTTATTTTGCACGTTTGCGGAACGTGAGGATTTTTTAAAGACTGCTGGCATTTCCGAGCAAATAATTAGTACTTATGTATTTCTTTTAATTTGCAGATTCGCATAAGGCTACTCATTAATATTTCACAGTTTTCGTACACGGGCTAAGGCTAGTTTGGGAGTGAGTATTAATCTTTCGAAATTTTCGGCCTTTTGCATGAGTTTCAGCCCGCACTGTAAGTATTCTCTAACCAGTTGCAACTAACAAATGCGAAGAAAAAAACATGGTAAGTCAGAGGGTAGCCTAGGTTTTTTAGAATGGCTGTCCCTCCAATTTGGCGGGACAGCGGCTGGCTGACGATAGTTAGCAAGCCACAAGTGGAAATTACAGGCTTTCTTGCCTCACTTTCAGTAGGACGTGATATAAGCCACTGCCCGGCGACATTCGACCACTTACGGGAGTTCTGAGCGATATTCCATAGAGAAAGACGTTGCAAGCAGAGAGAAACTGGAAATGTAATTTCTGGTTCGTTTGCCATAACAATCTTACAAAAATCTTATGTACAAATCCGTTTATTACTGTGCACAACTGACTTCTTATTTTATTGTTGTTTATTTTTAACTAAGCTTTATTGATTAGTTTATAAATTTAGCTTGATTAGTTTCAGTTTAGTTTGGTTCACTTCATTTAATTTAGGTTTATTTTACTTATATTAGTTTAGTTTTACTTAAGTCTTATTCAGTTTAATCTTTCGGTTATTATTTAGTTTCGTTTTACTTAAGCCTAGTCTAATTGGCAATGGTATTTTAGCTAGTGCACCTCATATACACCTAGTCCCAGCATTTGACATACAAAAACGGTCGTTATAGGGGTTTTGGGGGTAGGGAAATCGGATAGGTAGTGAAGGAAATTTGTAAAAGTAAGCTTAAATGGAAAAATGTAGTGGAATTTGTTTCCAGCAGATGCTGGCAGTAAGTTGTTCCGCATGTAAATTGAAGGTGTGTGCGGCGCTTCACATCATGGACCGTACTAATCTAACTCGAAAACGGTAAGTTGAACCCCAGGTAATTTACAGCATGCGATCTCCCAACCACCATTATTCCAGGAATATCAAGAAACGTGCGTTCTGATGATCGAGTTTTTCAACTATACGTTAAATGATAAAACAGATTCGGAAAATCTACCGATAAATGGCAACAAAATGTCTAAATACAATAAAATAAAATGCCGGGACTAGGGGGTATATGAGGTGCACTATGTAAACTGCTATTGCCGTCTAATTTAGTTCTATTAGTTTTTCATTCAATTTTTATGTGTTCCTTCTTCCTGATATGCCCGCCCATATAGCCCCTATTATCACCAGTTCCGTCTTATATAAACCTGGGGTTTTTTGTTACTGTGATATTGCTCATAAGGAATCCTTACCAAGTAGCCTTTACAAAACAAAAACACATTTTCGAAGTTCCGTTCAAATGGAATAGGTTATCTACTGTATTCTCCACTGCAAGCGGTATAATACAGTTTCCAGGGCAAAACGAGACTCAATCGAATAAAATGCACGCTTCCACCCCTGTCGCACGTTGGTACTGTCACCCAAAACTTCATTTCTCGCTCTCAGCATCATATTCTGACACGCCAACGGGCCCACCCATAACGACCGTTTTTTAGAAAAGGGCGTTAAATAGCGGACAAACAGGCAAACTTTATTTATAAACGATAGCACGCTGGTTAATTCAGCAGGGATGGAGAGAGAGCGAGCGATTGTGGTAGAAGTACAGTGAAGCCGTGCAGAAGAGTCATGTGTCGACCAAAGTCGTCTTGCATTCCGGCCGACTACTAAGAATCAATCCATTGTAGCACGTGTCATAGTGCACCAATGCGTCACGAAACGAATCCTGCATGTAAGCATAATTCACGATTTTTTCAAGGGACAACGATAGCACCTTAAACAAAAGTTTCCAGATTTTTAATTTGCTAACAGTGCACGCCAAGCCCACATGAATATGCCAAATAAGGTAAAATTTTCAATTTGCTAAAAGGCCAGCAGGTGCCGTTCGTTGTAGTGGCTACCTCCATAAGTTCTTACTGCTTAAATTCCATGGGCATGATCCTGTAGCGACCTTGTATTTCTAAGCCATGCTTTCATCGGACGCCGCGGGGACAGGCCATTCAAGGTCACCCTCTGTCTGGCTTACTGTCCAACCACTTCTCAAGGCCAGTTCAGAAATTTCGGGGGACTTGTTTACGCTCAGTCACTCCCAGAACCGACGATCGACTGTTTGGTTGTAGTTTTCCGGACATGGTGATCTACTTTCCGGACTGCGCCTCTGGACTCCGGCCCATTCATGGCTGGACTGCATTTGTCTGGGAGTCACTTGCATATTACTTATATTCTACGCTTGTTTCATCTTATTAAATTACACGGAACACTCCGGACTTCCACGCCTTATCAGATCTACCAGCTGATAAATGTTGGGATACGGTCTATCGTCTACTATCTGGCCGGATTACTTCGTATCCCACAATACTTGCAAAGAACTAAGGATGAGAATTTTTAGCGGGGGGCAGGTAGAAATGAATGTCGATTTAAATGCAGTAGCCAAAACCAGTTGAAATTAAATGCAAGAAGGAATTTTCTCGAGTTAGATTTCACTTCCTTGATAAGAAGGCGGTCGTTGATGAACTTTCACCGATCGCTTCCGGAAATCACTTGTCCCGCTGTGCCTTGAGATTCCTTCACGGGCCCTGACAGCAGTCGATCAAGGGCTAATAGTCTACACAAATAACCTTGCCGGCAAAGACGAGGAAGACGGGAATGGCCATTTCTGACTAAGTAGACATCATCAGCCAGTCATGCTGTTACGACCCGTGCCTGGTACTTTGAATTAGCACGAACCGGTTCCCAAAGACCCGTCGGAGAGAGAAAGAAGACGACTTGGCCAGAGAGAGAGAGTGAGAGAGAGAATCTACCCGGACAAAGCCGTTACAGCAAGTCAGTGCAAGTCAAGTCAGACACAGGCTGCAGGGAACACAAGAGACATAGTCCAACAACGGTCCAATCAGGATTGAGCAGACAAGACTGGCTCACGGAGATTGGCTCTCGCGACGCCGCTGAGTGCATTGACTCATCGTAGGAATAGCCGCATTCCCAACACATGCCCAACCGCAAGTCATTCACCCTCCCAAGGCTCAAACTCATGGTGACCTTTTTGATCAAACGTATAACGTCCCTATTTATTGAGCAACGAGCTCGCTGTTCTGCTAAGCTCTTTTCAATTGAAAATAAGCCAACACGACGGTTGGAGTAAAACTCGTATTCGCCTGATTTGGCATGTGCTAGTCAACTACTCAGCTACCTGCATAAGTTGTACAGCGCAAGTTTTTTGGTTCACATATATTTAGCGTTATTTCCTTGCTTCGAACACTAACTTAGTGCCTACCTGCCCTAACACTGCTTCTATTTTCAGTTACAGTCCAGGAAATGGCCACCGACGAAGATACTCCTGGCCCACGACGGTCGGAACGTGAACGCAGGGCAACCTATCGGTCAGTGGTGTGGCTCTTAGCCAACATGCCACTACGCGAGGTATGTTATTTTTGATACAAACACAAAACGTCATAGGAGGAAGACCCAGTCGTTGAAGATAAAGAGTCTGTCGTCACCTTGCCTGCTCGACATGTGTACTCCAACGACGGTATTCGACAGCTTCAAGAAGAAATTCGGTCTAATCATCGAGAATGCAGACGCCATTTCAGTTGGCTGATGCATATTCTAAAAGATGCGCACGCCAGACTTACTGATATAAAATTAGAACTGGCCAGTAGGGATACAAACACTGCCGGTGGGTCCACGGGAATCCCCAAATGTCCCATTCAAAAGCGTATGGACTGTAAGGAGGATTTCCTACAGTTAAATCGGGACCTAGTAGACAATGACTGTAAAGAGCGGCTGGTAGGTTGCATTGATTATATTAATGCTGGCCTTCAGGTTAGCTTCCTTGGGTCTGTTGGCGGACGTTTTTTGGAGGACTTCTAAAAACGCATTTTTCATGTTCTGTTTGATGACATAATGTCCACTTATGTCAATTTACGCGGAATGAAAACGAGGGAGGCCCTCTACGGCACCCCGCTGTACAAGGTGATTACTGGTATTCAGTTTCACATACATTAACTGTTTACTACATATATGCTTACAAAACGTGAGCGAGAGATGCCCGGCCAAATATGCTGGCCCTGGGGAACGCTATATCCGCAAGGTTTTAAAGAACATTAGATGCTTTACGGAAAAGGAGACGAAAGGAGGATACTATCTTCCCCTCTGATGGTAAACTATATTTAATATCACACTATTATATTGCATCATTTAGATGAAGAACAGGAAGCAGGCCCATCAGGTGCGCCAAAACAATCACGGGGAACGAGCCCCTAGACTACTTTGTATATATTAGTTTTTAATAAAACAAAAAAATCGAAAATGCTGAAACACAAGTCTACATTTTTGTGAAATTGGGTGGTTTCACTACCAGGGGGAGGGGGGGGGGAAACGATGAGCACATAAAGCAAACGCATAGGTGAAAGCGGGATTTAAATGCAGGGGTTCGATGCCGTTATCGAGGTATAGCGCCGTATCGCGACTTTTCCGGTATGATATCCATGCCGACCAAAAGACCAAAATCCGCTATGAAATCGGGCATAGTATCGCAACTTTTCCGGCCAGAATCCATCATGGATTCTGGCCGGATTTGCTACTAGGGGATGTCTCGGATTCACACTAGCATCCCGTAATCTGATGCAACGACATGTCAGGGCACTGGATGCCTAAAGGCTGCCGTCCCTATAGGATATGCCACCGTATATTAAAGAGTTATAAGCGGCCCCCAAATTAATCGCAGATTGTTGCACTTGAGGTCATATTGGTTGAGTCGACATCCGCCACAAATTAATTACTCTTATTGATTGCTGATCTGATAACTAATCAGGTATTTTAATAACCGATATTGGCATTAGAGCATGTGAGTTCACCATCCTCCCACATGACATAGTTTAAGCACTGAATGAGGAGAAGGAAGATCATTGCTCTTATTAAGAAAGTGGCATCTTGTGGCTTACGTATGTATGTATGTATGTATGTATGTATGTATGTATGTATGTATGTA
>JAYGXS010000642.1:0-22219 GCA_036362985.1 Ligula intestinalis
TGACAGGAGCATCGTAGTATTGCCAGCGGACAAGGGGCGCTCCACAGTGGTACTTGATAAGTCTGAATACCTCCAAAAGGCCAACGTTCTACTCGATGACCAAAATGCCTACCGCCATTGCGACGGAGATCCTATGAAGAAGATGGTGACACAAATCAACACAGCACTCGTGGGACTGGAGAATAACGGTGCCATCTCAAAAATTGAACGACTAAATATCAAACCAAGTGATTTAGCCATGGCAAGATTCTATGGACTGCCAAAAGGTCACAAGCCCGGTGCACCACTTCGGCCCATTGTTTCTTTACGGGGAACACCAACATTCAATCTGTCGAAATGGATGTTTCGGCGTCTGAACTGTCTCACATCAGGCTCTGACACAACGGTACGCTCGGCCGTACATTTCTTGGAAAGACTTAACGGGCTACGCCTCAATGCAGACGAAGTCATGGTATCGTTTGATGTTACCTCACTCTTCACATCAATCCCTCAGACTCTTGCGATTGAAACTGTGAGTGATCTACTTGAGAGCCGATATGAGGTGGGAACTAATAAACCTACACGTGCGCATCTCATCCAGCTGCTCAATTTCTGCCTCAACACGTATTTTACCTTTGAGGGCACAGTGTACGAACAAATCAAAGGGACTCCGATGGGTTCGCCGCTATCTGGTTTCCTTGCTGAGGCGGTTCTTCAAAAGTTAGAGACACTGGTGTTTACGAACCATAGACCAGTATTTTGGGCGCGGTTCGTAGACGATACCTTCGTTGTCCTCAAGCGTGAAATGGTCTCTGAATTTCACACGATGCTGAACTCCATTTTTGCCGACATTCAGTTTACAACAGAGGCTGAGAGCAACAATCAACTTGCGTTCCTAGACGTCCTGGTCCACCGCAAAACCGACGGGAGCCTAAAGACGATGGTATACCGAAAGGCAACCGACACACGTCAGGTACTCAGTTACCAAAGTAACCATCCGCTGAGCCACAAACGCAGCTGTGTGCGAACGCTCTACAAAAGGGCAGAAACACATTGCAACGAGGCAGGTGACAAAGCGGCTGAACTTAAATATCTTCGACGGATGTTCACCTCTAACGGTTACCCTTGCAGCTTCCTAGAACGCAGCAGACAACCGAAACGAGCTGCAAGACCGGCGGCGGAAAAACCGACATTGTAGAGAGCAATGCCATACATAGAGAATGTTTCTGAAGCAGTCGCTCGTCTGTTACAACCACTGGGTATCGGCGTAGCCCACAGACCCGAGGCAACAATAAGACGACTGGTCATGAGACCAAAGGCCCCTCTGTCCCGCGGAGAAACAGCAAACGTCGTCTATCGCATCCAGTGTAGTTCCTGTGAGGCCAATTACATTGGGGAGACCGGAAAGCGACTACAGACGCGTATGAGCGAGCACGCAAGGGCAGTCGACAGGATGGACCCACGTTCGTTGGTGGCGGAACATTGTTCGGCTCCTGGACACATCTTCGCTTTTAATGACGCTGAAATCCTAGCCCGAGGTAGTGACCGGACAACCAGAGAAACGCTTGAAGCATGGCACACTGCACAAAATTCCATCAACCGCTGTACGATTCTCCCGGCGGCTTACCAGGCGTTACGCGTGCGGCTCAATCAACGAAATCGCCGGCAGGAAGTCAGACGGGTCGCGACGACTAGCAACCCCACACCGGGCCAGAATACAGGCGTCCGGGAACCTACCCCAGACACCAATGCAGCCGTCAGCGACGCCACGGGCAACGTGAACCAACAAGACCTCCTGTCGGGCTTGAACGCAGTTGCACATGACAACGGTCTCTGCGTAAACACTGATGGCGGAGATCGATATTCCGCCGGCGGGATGAACACGGAAAAGTGCCAACGGGGGAAGCCAGCAGGACATGCGGCACCGACGCGATCGATGCAGACGCGAGCAATGACCGCTGGCAGGCGAACACTGCCCTCCCCCTCCGACGAGGTGACGGCGAGAAACCCTGGTCAGCAGGACGATGACGGAGCTCCAGCCCCGCCCCCGCAGGGGATCTAGCGGCAATAGACGGAGAGCGAACGAGACGTCAGTTGTAACACCTATAAAAGACTGTGAGGCGTGTACAAACACCAACCTCCGACGATGCAAGCCTGTACGCTTTCGAAACGTCAGGATATTATACCCATTATTCCCGAGATCGCCTCTTCTTCTCATTTATGTCTGGGGACACGCATTTTCGCTTCAATCAGCAATATATATATATATATATATATATCAGTAAGGGAGTACGACAACACTTGGAGATAAGGAAGTCAAGTTAAGCGAACCAACGTTTTCGATTAATTCATCATCAGGGAATACTGTAATATAAGGGAGGGTAGAGTTAACGAAAGTTTTTAGGCAAACAAAACAGTAGTAACAAGGGGGAGAGAGGGGGAAGAGGTGTAAAGGGATCTAGGGGATCAGATTCTAGTCTTAATTGGGGACAGAGAAAGGGGGGTGGGGGAGACGGGAAGGGGAAGTAGTCAGAAAATTAGCTAATGTCATCCAGTGGTCCTCGTCTCGGGTTTTGTTTGGTTTTGTGAGGACGCAAGGTGTCAACGTCTTGAGACTGTGCCGGTGGCCTTTGGATGCTTGATGCCGCTATCTCATCATTGTTTCGCGACGAAGTAAGAGGCGTGAGGGTGGATATTGAAAAGGCTTTTGGCCACGGGAGCCTTAGGGCCGCTACAAATGCTTTCTGCGCACATAAAATTGGGTTTGTGAGGCGAATGGCGACTGCTTCTGCCGTCGCAAGTATCCGCTGACGCAGGAACTTAGAGTGTTTAGCCGGAACTTTATAGACGACTCTAAATGCTTGGTTGACATCTACCCGATGACCGCTGTCTACCAAGTGAGCCAGAATGGCGCTTGATATCGACTTAGTTTTGCCTCTGTTTAACCACGCAGAGTGATGCTCTCGCCTGCGCTTGGATAGACGTCTAATCGTTCGACCAATGTAACTTGCCCCACAAGAGCATGTAAATTTGTAGATACACATTGATGTGGTCTGGAACGGCAGTATATCCTTGCCTTCAAGGCGAAGAATTGGAGTGCTTGAGAACAATAATCTTAACTTTGCTGCTGGATATGTACGCGCGATTGCAGCGTCAAGACAAAGCTGTAGAAGTTCGGTTGCTGGATCACCTCAAAAAGGCAATGTAAGAAATACGGTTTTCTTCTCAGCCGTCGATACCTCCGGTCTTGGTGGACGTTCCTCCATAAACTTATCGATTAACTTATTGGGAAACCCATTTTCTTGTAAGGTATTTTTAAGCAGTGTGAGTTCGTACTCCAGTGTCTCTGGAGAACATATTCTCCTAGCTCGGTTCGTGAGGCAGCGGACGAGGCCTCCTTTCTGACTAAGTGGCACAAAACTGTAGAAGTAAGTGTATTGCCCTGTCCAGGTCTTCGTACGAAATTCACTTCTAATTATTGATCCATCAGATCCTCTACTAAGGAGGACGTCCAGAAAGGGGAGGCACTCTCTGTCCTCTTTTTCCAAAGTGAAGGTTTACGCTGAGTGCGCCTGATTCACTTTATCTAAGAATGTGTCAAGCTCAAGTCTTCTGTCTGCTATTATAAATATATCATCCACATAGCGAGCATAGGCTGGAAGGTCTTTTATAATAGGAGAAAGTTTGTTGCTCTCCATTTTGCCCATGTAAGTATCCGCTAAAAGAGGTCCAAGCGGTGATCCCATCGCTACCCCATCGATTTGGAGTAAAATTGGCCATTTAAGCTGAATTGCACGTTTAAAGTGCAGCTTAAGAGTAATTGCTTCATATCTTTGACTGGCATGCCGATTGGGAACTCTTTTTTAACAATCTCGTCACACAAAAATTCTATGGTTTCTGTGAGGGGAATGTTGGTGAACAGTGACGCGACATCTAGGGATAACATCGTTTTACCGTTGATATTAGTTTTTCTTATGTATTCGACGAATTCAAACGTGTCCCGTTGGCTATTCGGTGCTATTTGGTGCCGAATCGGTTTCAACTTTTCTGCCAGCCACTTTGCAATTGCATAATAGGGTGAGTTGCACACATCCATTATTGGCCACATTGGAACGTCTGGTTTGTGAATCTTTGGCACACCATAAATCCTTGGGGGAGCTGTGCCTGTGGGTTTCAGCGCTTCTAACTCTTGTTCACTCAGAAAACCTCAGTCTTTCAGTTTCCAAAGACAAGTAGTGAGTTGAGTTTCTATGTTCTCCGTTTGATCCTTATTGTGTCTTTCCCTTTTGAACTTAGTTTCGTCAGCCAGGATTGATTCAATCTTTTAGACGTAAATACTCTTACTCATAAGAACGAGACCAGAACGTTTGTCTGGTTTTGTTATGAATATATCAGTATTTTGGCGTAAAACTTTGAGCTTCTCCAAATGCTATTTCATGATGTGTCCAATACTCAAAGGTTTAGTTCTAAGATATTGATAGCAACAATTAACGAGGGAAGATTTGAAATACTTTGCCTCCTCTGGCGATGTAGGTACTAAGTCGTGTGTCTGACCCACAAGATTTTCAAATTGCACTTTCGCCCCTACTCTGTTCGGCCTTCTATTAGGAAAACAAAATTAGTGGCCTAGGGATAGTATTTCAAGCAGGTGTTTGACAAGCGTCATGTTGGTAAAATTATGTACGTACCGCTCCGGATCACTTGAAAATGAGGATTGAGCCTTCGTTGGATTGATACTGCGGATGAGTTTTGTCCGTTTTACTTCCATACGTCTTTGATTCACAGTCTGTACGTAGCTGCTGAAGTTCATTTTTTCTTCATCGTTTAAGTCATCCAGGACTGCCATTCGTTGACGTAGATTTCGGTTAAGCTCATTGATCTTCATTGCGACACCTTCCAGGCGATTCTCGGCATATCTCTTTTAAGTTGTGTTCGAGATTATTGTCCGACTACTTCGAAGAGACCTTCAGTAATCGTGAGGATATTTACATTTGACTGTGCAGTTTGTTATGAAATCAGAAATTACATTCGCTTCGGCAAGGCGGGTGTTGAAACTGATTGGTTTGCCAAAAACTTTCGTTAACTCTACCCTCCCTTATATTACTGTATTGCCTGATGATAAATAAATCGAAAACGTTCGTGCGCTTAACTTGACTTCCTTAATGCTTACTTAAGTATCATCGCTGAACTTAAACAATTTGGAGATAACTTGATGCAGAACTGTTTCGGGCTTATTAGCCTTCATCAGCCAACCATAACCCTAAACACCAGCTGGTTGGACAACACAAACAAACGCACTCACATTTATGAGTGTATAAATATATATTCACTCAAAAATGTGCGAACACCGATCGAATAGACTTCCAAACTAAAAAAAGTTCATGTGGTGGTCAGAGCTCACCAACGGGTCACCGCCTGCGAGGCTGATTCCGGCCAAGTCATAATAGCAGTAAGGGGGTATGACAGCATTTTGGGGCGAAAAAAGCGAAGAAAAAAATAAGGCACTGTCTTGGACCACACTGTAATTGTGCTGACGTTTCGGAAATACACTATTCTCAATCATCAAAGTGGTTAGTAGTGTGTTCCTACTTGCCGAGAGTTGGAATGCCGCGCCGCCCATCTGGTGTTGTAGCGATGGCTGACGGACGAGCTTTCGACTTCGTGCTGTCCGTGGATTGGCTGCTGCAGCCACCCACAACGGAGGAGGCCAATGACCGAAGGTCCCGTGTTCAAATCTCCGGGTTTCCAACCCTTGAGGTTGGTATGACTAGCTGATACCGGATAATAAGCCAGAAATTGCCATTCCGGTCTCCCCTTGCTTTGCCAGACCAACTCCATGTATATATATAACAGTAACGGGTGCACGACAGCATTTGGGAATTACTTGATGCAGAACTGTTTTAGGTTTATTAGCCTTCATCAGCCAAGCATAACCCTGAACAGCAGCTGGTCCGACAACACAAACAAATGCACTCACAGTTACCCCCAATTGCTGTCATACCCCCCTTACTGCTATGATGACTTGGCCGGAATCGGCCTGGCAGGCGGTCACCCGTTGGGAACCTCTGACCACCACATGAACTTTGTTTAGTTTGGAAGCCTATTCGATCGGTGTTCGCACATTTCTGAGTGAATATATATATATATATATATATATATATATGTACATGTGAGGAAGAAGCGATCTCGGGAACAATGGGTAAAATATCCTGACGTTTTGAAAGCGTACAACCATCGATCGTCACAGGTAAAAGTCGCACGAATTGTCACAGTATTTAAGGGTAAAATTAGCTAGGCAGGCCCAAAACTTTTTTTTTTCATGCGCCACGGGCTCGTCTCCGCAGGGGGCGGTGGTGGCGTCAGAGTGATAATGGTCATTGATCGGGTTGGCATGCTCGGTTGGTTGGGTTCACTCGTTGTCCTGCTGTATGGAGTACCTCCCGCAAACGTGCGAACGGTGGTTTCTATGTCTATGTTCCAATTTGGTTGCTGCTGAGCTGGCGATCGTCTTTGCTGTTATTTAGTCACTGCGCGTGCTCATGTTCGTCTGCGTTCATATTATGTTGTTGGCCCCATGGTCCTGTAGACGCCATGGCTTGCCTTCCGTTTACGACTGACGGTCGTGCACGCTAGTTTGTGCTATTGGTTGGCGCGGCTGGTCGGCGTATATTTCAGTGGTCAAGTAGCTTTTTCTTAACCCGTAAAGCTTGGAAGGCTGTCGGCAGCTTCACATAGCGGTTGATAGAATAAGATGTGGTATGCCAGCCTTCGAGTGTCTCCTTAGCTGTTTGGTTGCTTTCTCCCCCGAGGACCTCAGCGTCTTGAAAAGCGAACGTATGCCCTGTAGCTGCACAATATTCTGCCACTAGAGAGCGCTGTTCCTGCCTGCGCACCGCTCTTTCGTGTTCGGTCATGCGGGTCTAAAATTGCTTGCTCGGGAATACGCATTTTCGCTTCTATTAGAAATTTATATGTGTAGATGTGAAATGGATCCGAAAAAGCAAAGGGAGACCGGAATGGCCATCTTTGGCTTGTTAGCCATCTATTCGGATCCATATCATCATAGTCATTATGCGACGGTCTGGCGGGTTCATGTTGTGAGCTCCTGGGCAAAGCGGAACTTAATTGTCCCTGTAATATATCAACTAAGCACATATATATCAGGTTGCGCGAGCGATGGCAAGGCTCAAGGTAACTCGCGGTGGAGCTGACTTAATCACGCATTGAGATGTACGTTTTCATTCCTTGACAATGGTCTCGATCGAGATTCCGAAACGTCGGTCAAATAAAATACTGATCCCAGAGAACATTCTTCTGCCTTCTATTAAATTATTTGGGCCTCGCCTATTTTCGACCATTAAGAATATGTTCGGGCGCGATGCGCTTCAATGAGCACGTCGTGGGGAATCCTCTTCCTTTCGAAAGGCTTCAACGAACGCTCAACTGAGGTCCCTACATAGGTGCCTATGACTGAAATACTCTGCCAGGATGCCTCTCCTATAAATCACCAGTCAACACCGAGTTGGGCAGAAGAACGGCCCCGCAAAACGGACGCAGAATGATTTGGGTCCGAATCCAGGATTTTTACCTACGTTTGCGCAAATACAAGGCAACAATCGAGGAGGAACAAGCCAAATGCTCCACAATCCTCGGAGAAGTGTTGAAAAATGATCGTCACCGCACCATAACTTTCAATGCCAGACGCATTCGCGATACCACGACGCCAAACTGATGCAGAAATTAACCAGATTGAGTGAAAAGAATTCCAACTTCTGTCACGCCAAGATAATCCATAATCTGTCCCCCAAAAACTTACAGTAGAACAAACAAGACGCCTGGGCTATGACGCCTGTTTCAACACCCCGGATGCTGACACAGTTGACTTCATCGCGGCTGCGGAATATATCACTCGCGAACCTCCAATTCCCGAAGAAAGCCGAAGTCTGCTACGATAGCGAATATCATCCAGACTGATGTCCCACAAAATCCGCAAGATACTCTCAAAAACAGAAAACAAAGCACTATGGGCACTGAGGGCTGACAAAATCATTGGCATTCTTCCAGCCGACAAAGGATGGTCGCAGTTATTCTAAACAAAGAGGACTACGTCAACAAACTCCAGACACTTTTTGGCAACAGAACTGCCTACATCCCTCGGGAGGATGACTCGATGAAGATTCTTGTAAACAGCATCAACAAGGACTAAGCAAGTCTTCGAAAGTCAAAGGGGATAACACAGATGGGCTGGCAAATTATCAAACCAAAAGATACAGCACTCGCAAGAGTTTGTGATCTCCCTAAGGTCCACAAACCAGGAACCCCTCTACGACCAATCGTTTCCCGCAGAGGCATCCCAAAGGTTTGGCATAGCCAAGTGGCTGTTTCAACGCCTCAAATTTCTAACAGAGGGCTCTGCGACGACCACCAAGTCATCTGAACAATTAAGACAAAAGCTGCAGGGTATTCGACTAACACACGACGAAGTGATGGTATCCTTCGATGTGACCTCACTTTTTATCTCGGTACCGCAACATCTTGCAGTGAAAACAATTCAAACCCTGTTAGAAGTACGGTACAACGAGGTGGATGCAAAGCTCAAAATAAGTCATCTTATTGGACTCCTGAAACACTGCTTAAGCACCTTTTCCACCTTCACTGGAACCATGTACGAGCAAGTAAAAGGTACATCAATGGGGTCGCCGTTGCCCGGCCTGATTTCCGAGGCAGTATTACGATTATAGGCACTGGCCTTCGAGCACTATCAACCACGATTATGGATCCGGTATTTTGATGCCACGTTTGTTATCATCAGTGGGGATAGGATTGGGGATTTTACAAAGAATCTGAACTTTATCTTCCCCGACATCCAGTTCACGATGTAGGAAGAAAAAGACTGCCAGTTACCGTTCCGTGACGTGCTGCTATGCAAAAAAGACGATGGAGGATTCAAAACAACAGTTTACCAAAATGCGCAGAATACCTAAGGTACTCTGCGTTACCTTAGCAACGATCCCATCACGCACAAACGCAGCTGCGTACGAACGCTATATCTCCGCGCAGAAACCCTCTGCAGCGAACCAGCCGACAAGAAGGCCGAGGTCAAGTTTCCGTGGAAATTGTCCGCAATGAATGGGTATCCCGGCAGCTTCATCAAATGTGCAGGCTCGGAGCAAAAATAAAGGGGCAGCCAGAACCAACACGCGGGTGAGCAATACCCAATATTGCTAGCGCATCTGAATAATTCTCTTAATTTGTCAGTGAATTCGGGATTGGCGTTGCTCACCGACCGGAAGCGACAATCCGCTGGCAACTTATGCAGCCTGAGGACCCAACACCCGTTAACCAGAACTCTCGTGTTATTTACCGAATCGACTGTCTTTGCGGTCAAGATAATTATGTTGGCGAAACCGGCAAATGGCTTGCCACGAGACTGCACGAGCATGAACTCGCCGTGCGAAGAAAGGACAAGCTATCCTTGCTCGCCACCCACGCATCCTCACCAGGGCGTGGATTCGACTTAGAACACGGGCGAATACTAGGCCAGTCGGACGACAGAGTCTCACGCCTACTGCTAGAAGCATGGCACTCACACACGGAATCTATTAATAGGCATATCGATCTCCCAGATGCCTATTTCGCGATGCGCGGGCAATGACAGAGCTCAAGGTCACTCGTGGCGGAGCGAACAATGGGACCCTTAAAGTCACCCCCGGCAGAGCTGATTTAATCACGCAGTGAGCTGTACGTTTTCATTCCTTGACAATGGCCTCAAGTGAGAGTCCGAAACATCGGGCAAATAAAATACTGCTCCCAGAGAACTTTTTTCGCCTTCTATTCAATTATCTGGGGCTCACGTATTTTTGACCATTGAGAATATTCGCATGGATATACGCATTCCTCAAGTGCATTTGAGGTGCTTTTATTTGTACACTGCTCGAAAAAGCTCACACATGCGTCCGTCTGGCTGATTTTGAGAACGTTGCAATAAACCTATAGGTTAACCACTGGAGATATAGTTCGACGGAACATATGTACAAATAGGGCACTCAAAGGAATTTTTCCTACATACCCTCAATATACTGATACAGATTTACTCCCTACCTTACATGAATGGAATCTCTAAAACCATCTTTGAAAGATTAAGTCATTTTGGCATCTTCGTCACTCAGAAGCCCGCATCCTAACTGCGCGCAACCTATGTCGAGTAAAGGACCCCTACATGTATAACAACTAAGTAGCGTTATTTACCGCATACCGTGCGCCAGCTGTCCTTGTGTTTATGTTGGCCACACAGGCCGACGTCTCGAGAATCGCATCAACGAACATAAGTTCACCTTTCGTCGACAGGGCCCTTTATCGCTCCTATTTGTCCATTCCCTTGCGTGTGATCACCGCTTCAATTGGGAGGGCGCCATGATGGTCGATTTGGCTAGCACGATACAAGCAAGAGGATCCCACGAAGCTTGGCATTTGAGCCCGACTAGCATCAACAGGCATGTGGATCTTGATTCAAATTACACTGGTTTGCGCGCACGCTCTACTACCTTGCGATCAGCCTGAAACAACAACAGCATGTCTGTGTTCGGCTGAGTAGAACTTTACTGCTTCTCCTTAAGCAAAAATATAGCAGAGATATTCGACACTGCAAGAACCTTGTTGTAACCCCGTGTCCACAACAGAGTCTCGTGTACTCGGCAACATGTCCACAACAGATTCCCCATTCTGCTAGGGCCTCGCTATTTAAGGGGCAGTCGTCCTTGCTCCCCATTGGTTGTCCATTGTCATCGTGCGCACGCTTGCTTTCGCAAGTCTGGCATCTGTCCTCGCGTGACCTCACTGTAGGCAGCAGTCCGGCTGCAGGGCCGTCTGACTCCGCAAGCCTTCTTTGCCCTAGCCTGCATGCGCCGGACGCCCTCACGTGACATGGCACGGTCTGACGCCTGGGTGACGAGATCGGCCCCTCTAACGAAACTTTTCATTCACCCTAGAAGCCTATACAAAGTAGATCTTAGTAAAACGCTGTCTTGTAACACAAAAATTTTCAAATGCTCTTGACTAAACTATTACCAAATGCATTGCAAACAGTTTTACCTGTGAAGACTTATTTCGTGAAAAAGTAATTTTTAATTGAGTTATTTTCGGTATTTCCGTGTCAAATCACATTTAAGGCCTCTGCTTAGTATTTGAGCATAAAGGTTTGTTAGATGTGAAACAATTCGTCTCAAAAAACTGAATGCAAATTGTCAACCAATTCGAGAATTCTCTCATTATTCGTCGTGAAGTAACTTTCATAGCCTTCTTGTAGTTTACTTAATTTGCAGGCATTTATACGTCGCTAGGCTAAAACATATTGTTAAGGAAGTTCAGTTATACTTAGAAAACTCACCGCCGATTTCATTGGATATTTTATACAACACACAGGATAGCCAGTTTATTATAATAAATTTGTTTCCCTCCAAAGATTTCCTACGCAGTCTCTCACAACCTTTTGTTCATGACGGAAAGAATTGCTCAACAGTCTCAATCAAGTGTGTATTTAGGCCCAAAAAGAACAACAACGAACTCCAGGTAAACATATTAAGAATTTATTAAGAAAATGCCCGAATGACGAAAAAATGTACAGCTGTCTTTATCGATTATAGACTCTTCCTGCTTAGAAGTTAAGATGAATAAATTTTCTTTATATTTTACGTCTACAATTACTGTTGGTGTAAAGAACTTTACTTCAGTCCATCTAATCACTTTTTCTGACCCATATCATTTCACCTTCTGGCATATAGCTTTTCCACACGTAGAAAGCATTCACTATATTATTTAGTTCGCAAAGAGTGACGCCTGATTCGAAACAGTTTATAAATTATCTGAAAAAAGTGTAAGAACGCCAACTGCGTTTCAGCTTGTCAACGATGGATTATACAATGTAAGGCCCGCTTGTGGTTCTTTCGGCATACCTCTAAAAAGTCCGAGACGTTGTACTTGATTTTTCTAGCAACCGCATACTACATATCAGATCTAGTCGCCATGGATTTAGGAAAATAGTCAAGGCTGAAATCTCAAAATAACATTTTAGAATGACGAAGTAACATTCTTAGAGGTTTTGAGTCTTCTGCGTGGGGTCTTCTTTATAACTGGTAACACTAAATAAACAAAATGAATACACCATTGTGTTTTAAAGTGCTTATAAAGGAAACATGTTCCATTACAGTTTAGAGTTTACACAAAACACCGAACTATATGCTCAATTGACCAGCGAGACACACCGCCTTGCAGTAAGTGATATTTACTTTCAACATAAAAGCTGCACGCAGCATCAGAATGCTTTCCAAATAACTTATGTTAATTTTCACGCAGAAAACATCATTGTGGATAGAGAGGCGGGAACTGTAACAGTGACGGTCAATGTGTACAGAGGAGATAGCGTGGAAGAGCGGTATGCAATTTTCACTTGCGAATACGATAAGCGTGTTCAGCTTCATCATTTGGTGGACTTTGGGCCCAGCGAACGCACACCATAGGCACAAAGAAGATATAAATTTTGGTGAGTGTACTTCCTCAAATGTAAAAAATTGCCAAATGCATTATTAAATCCGAGTTAAAATAACATCTGTACTGTTCTTAGTTATTTACAGTGGAACGATATTGTTATTGCGCCAGCTATATAAACTTTTCTTTTTATGAAGCGAGCAGCTAATGTTTAACTACCGTACGTTTAATTTCAGATATTTTGACTTCATACTTGGAGACGAATCTATAATGCTTGAATTGACAATTGGTGATGGTGTATTTTCCTTCTTTTCTTAATAAAAGTTAATAACCTTGTGCAACTTATGCAACTTGTCTTCGGTTCATATATATAATCACCAAAACAGTAATTTTTAAACAAAGTAGAAAAACTGAAGCTGACGAATAATATGAAATGTAAGATATATCTGCAGAGTAAAAATACTTTAAAACATCAACTATTTGCCTACAGTTACTCCAATTGACGGCCTTACCATGATTACCTTGTTATATGAAATAAAACAACGTATATTAATAGGTTTATTAGTCCAGTACATAGAGAAAGGAATTCTTGGACGTATAAGTTGTAATAGCGCCATGCTTTTAACGAAAAACTGAGCGTAATCTGAACCTCACTCAATTAACTGTGTTATACATAGAGAGACCTGCCAGTACTCAAAGAAATGAACTAACTGGTGCCTGAGCGAGCGTTAGAAATGCTTGCAGTCTAGATTTTTCGATACGGAAATAACCGTGCGCACAAACAAACGTGGACCTCGAAAACCTCATTCATGCCAAATTGTGTGGATTGAAAGGTAGTGATCACTACCTTGTGAACATATCTGGTAGTCTGTTGCCACATTGAATATCGTGATGCTACCTAGGAAATGTTGCCACGTTTCCTCGCTCAACGACGTTCATTTATATTTTTGAGCCACCTTGATGGAGAACTTCATGTGGCAAAAAACAGACTAGGAGTCGCAGAATGTAGGGTATGTTAAACATTATTACAATGTTAACTACGAGAAAGAAGCGGTAGTATTTACCCATAATACCCAAAGAGCTATGTTTTCCAGTTAAACAAACTTTAATTCTCATTTTCAAATTCTCAAATAAGATAAAACTGAATGAATTCTTTTATTGCATCGGAAATATCGCGGCAAGTCTTAGCTGAGTGCAAAATGCCTTGTCCATGTTACTGGGCATAATTCAGGCACCAATAACATGTAAAACGATAGTTTTTGTGCAGATAATACTTCCTTTTAAACATTGCGCAAATGTTGCCAAAAAACTGTACAGTTGCTTTCTTGACCACCTTCAGGCCAAAAAGGAGGGCGTCAGGGACAAGAAATAGTGAACAGAAGCTCTTTTTTGTTTAGCTACAATTTAGAGGCACTCTTCGCTAAAGTACAATTGAGCAATAGCTTCAAAAGTGCTCTTCTTCTGCGTTTGAGGCTACAGTATATCACACGTGACGAGGTTAAACCTTAGGAACCATTTATCGGACCATTCATTTTGACGATTCAGTCTTTCTTGCTGAGTCCTTTCATCATTTCTGCCTCTATTTACTCGCCGAACTTTTATGTCATGTCTAGCAAACCTTCCTTTCAGTCTAGTCCATTCATACAATCATTGGCGTAAATACAGAAATGGCCCGGGCGCTGAAGTAAAACATTGTATAGAGCCTGCTTCTTTGAAGTAAATGCAAACGATATCGATCCTTGTTCCTTCATCTGTCTAGCGAGCGTGACGAATGGTCCATTGAACACATCATATTGGAAAAGTAGTAGTGTTTTGCCAATAGTGGAGAATATGTGAGTTCTAGGAAGCAGTTCAGAAGAACAAGAAGCAAACACTGGAACAAGAGTTTTATTTACCTAACGTTTCGAATTCTGTCCGGAATCCTATGTGCGCATGATTATGGCTATACTACTATTATATATGATCAAGTATTCCCAACCGATTCCAAAACGTCAGGAACATATATATTTTGCTCTAGTGGTCATGTCATCTTCTTCCATCAGTGTTTTGTAGAAACCCAGGTTGTGCACTGGCAAATAAATTTTTTGTACAAGGATCCTCAATGTAGCTCATTTTATCATATTCACAACCACCAGCCCAGTGTGTGTTGTGTGTGAAGTGGCTGATGCGTGAACTGAGAGTCAAACGGGAACGACGCTTTCTAATCGTCTGGTTGTGTAAGTTGTGGTGTATGTACCAAGAGGACGATTTTGTGCAGTGGAGCACGCAGAAGGGTTTGCCATCCTGGCAAACAGTGCACCCAGTCCACGTCAGGCGACTGATCAGCTAGACGATGACTTGATGCTGTCGGTGGGGAGAGTAAGGTCGATCCTCTATAAACAAGCTGATGCAATTGAAGCTATCACGGTGCGCGTAAAGCCGTAGCTTGGAGGATTGACAACGGATGGGATAATTCAGACCGCGCAGTCAGTGCAGTGTGTGCCTTGATGTGCGGAGTGGCTGACTTGCCGACTGAGAGTCAGGCTGCAATGGTTACTTTTTAATGTGGCCTTTATGGCACTCCCGTCTGCAAAGCAAGATGGCGTTTTAGCGCACATTGAAGTTTTGGCCGCGGCAGCAACCTGAACCCTCCCTCATCTCCGGCCTTCTCAACTTTTGCACGGACATTGGATACAGGTGTAAGAATGATAAGAGTGTGGGGTATATCCTAGACACTACTTTCATTTTAATCCAGCTATAGTCAGAACGCCTGCCTTCAGGTTGCCGAAGCTCGTGGTGGACACAGTCAAAAATGACGGTCAAAATGTTATGCATATCTGTGTGCCTGATGCCGCCGTTGAGTCTTGACCCCAGAGTGTTGGACGTCGGTCATCTGCAGCCAATTAGTGAGTTGATTCATTTTAAATGGCCGCGTTTTGGAAGACGAGAGTTTTACGTGCCGAGCTCGATGCCAGAACGGATTAAACACTGTAACCCAAGTTCCAATGTACATTAATTTAACGGGCAGCGTTATCTGTGTGGCACTTTTGACATGCCTTAAAACGAGGTAGATGCCACGTCTTCCATTACAATAAATCTATTTTAAGGTCATCTAACAGGCCGAGGAAGCTTACTGCTGCATGCTGACGCGAAGGGGTCTGTTGCTTTGTTTCTCAACTAAAGCCAATATACTTACTCCACAGTTTTAAATGGAACTTCAGAGGCCCCATTGCGAACATTTAAATCCAAGTTTGTTAATTATGTTCCGAGGTATTTTAAACGGAGGGCAGGGGCACTGCAGCTTCGAAGGCAACAACAACCGGTTGACGATGGATATCTCGCGGTGTGTATATGCACAGATGTGCATGATAAGTGTTTAACTCCTTCTTCTGCTTGCAGTGCGGTGAATCGTTCGGGCAGAGGTCGAATCTATACCAGCGTACGTGTATATATGTTACATTTAAGTGCTGTTTACACCACGCTTCTATTCTTGGGATGCACTCCAACATATTTCTTCTCCTTCAGCTTAATAAATAGCCAACTAATTGGTTTTTGAAATCCTGTGACAATCTATTGACTAAGAAATTCTCCCCCTACTCGTAGGTGGGTCAGTAATGTGGACGAGTAATTATGCATTTAATAGTTGCATGAATACCGGAAGCGTTTACAAAACCTTCGCTCTACATAACGCTCGAAGTGTTGCTTAACATCTTGATTCGGGTCTCAATACGCTTACTTTGCATAAATGCCGATTTATTTTGTAGCTAAAATAATGTTTTTTCTCCACAAAGGTACAACATAGTCCTTCCTCAAGTCAATCCTTACACATAAATCTTAAATGTCTTGCAATTGCCTTTAGTTTTACTAAATTCAGCCAAGTTTCATTAAATGTCGGTGAATATAATGACAAAAGAGTCGGCCCCTTGAACTCCTCTTTACCATGTACAAATCAGAAAATTGGGAAAAATATTGCTTATTTATATAATTATCTTGACGATAATAGAACGCTAGGTCCATCATGCCAAGCGTGTTGTTCAATTAGAAGATTTCCTATGAAGGACTCGCAACCTTTACTGCTTAACTCAGTTACTCTAAGGTGGACGTAGTCATGGAAATATTAACCACCTCATTAATACAGTATGTAGATTGTATATCTGATTACCTTTAAAGACCAAAATTCGAATGGGGGATTTAAGACACATCTAGTGTTGAATAAATGCAGGTGTTTCAGCGATCTAGTCAAGGAACAATTAAGTTCCGCTTTGCTAAGGAGCTTGCAGCGCAAACCGTCATGACCGTCATATAGTGACTAAGTTGATATGTTGAAGTGGATCCGACAAAGCAAAGGGAGACCGGAATGGCCATTTCTGGCTTATTAGCAGTCATCAGCCAGTCATACCTAATATCGAGGGTTGGCACCACCGAGATTTGAACCCGGGACCTTCAGTCATTGCGTTAGAGACGCTGCATCTAGTCCACGGGTACCCTGCTTTATCGGTTGTGATCGGGAATCTGATGAATGAATGCAGGTGTTTCACCGATCTAATCAAGGAACAATCAAGTTCCGCTGGTGTTGTTTATTTTGTTCAATGGTGTAACTTGTGGGCTTAAGTGATGCTTACCAAGGATGAGCTCAGTTCAGATAGGCAAACTAGGTGATAAGGGGACAGAATGGGCCGAATTCAACGCTTGTTGATATCCAAAGAATTCTTTACGCTATTAAACCCTTCGGACCAAGACGTATTCTTTGTACCTGTTGTACAACAAAAGAAAATTAATAACAGTAATAAAGACTATGAACTTTTAAATAATATGTGTTCAGGAAACAGAAAATTTTGTTTGGCATTCACGTAATTGAAGTAGGTGCACTTAAGAGATGACACATTATTGTCGGGAAAATGAGTGCGAAATCAATTAACAACATTTTCCTTGCAAATCTGTGAGGTTTTGTGCTATAAATACAAAAAATAAACTCAGAATATCACGCACTGCTTTACTAAGCTGAAATTTGAATTCGTAAACAACCATGCATGAGACATCGCGAAATGTCAAAAGGTTCCTCTAAAACGCCGTAGGCGAACCCCATTCAAATATTTCCAATGGATGGAAGAGAAACAATGAACATATAAAATCAAAACTGAACAAGCAGACAATTGTCAGATTCAAAAATATCGAATGACGGATTCTGGCACACTGTTACGCTTTTGTAATGAAAGAACGGGGCATAGAAATAGCAAACTCTACGGAAAACTGCTCCCTTATTCATTAAAAATACGACTTTACATTTTGAGCATAGTTATCCCTTATTTTCAAGGAAGTAAACAACTGACCAACAGTTCCGATTTTGATGACTACTTTATTGTCGAAATATATCAAATTGAAGCGATTTTCAGGAGATGCCGCTATGCGAATTTTTAAATTAATCTTACGCTTGGTCAATCGAGACTTTTCTTTGCTGTCGTTGTTTCTCGGCAGTGCCGGATGATTCTACAACCATGACCCAAACACAACTGCATGAGATGGAATTTTTAAAACGCTTCATTTAGGGGAATGCTTTTAATAAATATCTTATTTTGAAGTTTTTGTAAAACAAGTGGAACAAAACCGGTATTTAGGGACAAACAAATTAAAACACTGAAACTCATTAAGTGTTAAGAAGAATTTCAGGAGCAATCTGATGCTCATCGAATTCGAACTCTCAACATAATTACAGAGTAATATGACCAAAGGAAATTCCTCTTAATATGCACAAGATGGCATATTGACAATTGCACCTTAAAATATATTTAACTTTTTTTACTGATCGGTATTTCCGCATATAAGCTTATTAAATACATGATTGCTGTGACGTCTGCAGCGGCACAATTAAGTAAAAATCTTGATTAAGTCCAGCATATCGTCAGGAGGACAGAAATAAGCAACTAAAAATTTATGTGTGCTTCGCTGCTTTCCAGTGCTGTTCTGAATCCGCAAAATATGCTCCTTTATGTTGCGCGCAATATTACGCGCCCGATTAAAACTAACGCTCCCTTAATAGCCCCTATTTTTCACTTTTTCCGATATTTCTGTTTTCCTCAAAAACAACTTTTAGTTTACAACATTATATTACATGATAAACTACAGTGCGTCTACTTTTTTATGAGAGTGTTTACTTTTATACATAAAGACTTTTTGGAAAGAAGCTTCGGCTCTTTTAATGCACCAGACATTTCCTAGCAAAAATCCTTGGATTTTATCAGATAAACGAATTACTGTACAATCAATTTAGCGTTATGCGGTACTTATTCATTGTCCCACATATCACCGTAACAAACCCTAATCATCGTCCATACAAGGCACACCAGTAAAAAGTCAAACACTTCTCCTAGCATTGAACTTCTATCAAGTCTTCTCTTCACCTTAACCGAAACCGCGAACAACCCTAGAAGTTATACCTGCGTTGCATGTCATCCCGTGCAAACTTGGGCAAACTGACTTACCACGACGTTGGCTTTTTACTACCTGCATAGCGTTTACAAAATATGCTCACAAATTAAGTTCTTCAGTCAGGTTTTAGTCAGTTTTAGCTGGCTCACTGTTAAAATTGTCCATCTTGTATGGAAGGTAGCGGTCTGTACGTAACATGTTAGTTAATGCGTGTTTATGGTTGACGCACGAGCCAAATCAATTTCCTGTGTAGAAAAGCTAAGGGCAGCTATCCCATTACCCGTAATATCAGATGAACTAAAATCAAGAAGAGCTTATAATATTGTGTACATATTCTCCGTCTGAAATTATTAATTTGTGCCCCCGCAAAACATCGATGTTTGGACGGTTGCGAACATTGAGATCTAGTCTGAGGTCCCCAACTCACCATGGTAAGCACAAAGGCAGTGGCATGTGGTGGAATAATTGTGTAGTGTAAGACACGCGCTGCATCTATTGCATTCCCTTCTCTCTCAGAAACTTAAGTATAGTATCAGGATTGAGTCAAGGTGACCTGAAGTTTGTTAGGGCGTAGCAGCTCACCACGATCAACCACCTATCTGCATACGTTCCACATGCTCCGTTCGCACACAATTGAAGTAATTTGGGCATAGCAAGAATGCAGAAAGCTGGTAGGAATAGTCGGATTTGAAATGCTAAGAAAGAGCTATTGCAAACGTTCTCGCCATCCAGAAAGGGGAACCGACTTTGTAGCGATTCTACATCCCATCCCATCCAAACATGAGACGCCACAGACGAGTCTCGTAGTGGCACTCTTGGTCGCCCAGTCGCGGTCGACCTAGTGCAATGGCCCATGTCCGCATGAGACGCGCAACCTTTGCTCTCGCGCGACAGGGGTGCACACATGCACTCAAGACTGTTCGGGCCTCATTCTGAGGCTGACTAACACAAATTCCATTCTGGGCCTTTGTGACAATGCTCGCGCTGACGCACATTCCAGATTCCGCCCAGTCAGGATGCTGACGCACGCAGCATCGTTGGCCGCCTTGACGACTCGCAATACCACATGGCCCTCACGGTCGAAAGCCATCTCAGACTAAGTGGCAACTTCCTCCTCACTCTTCTATACAGAATACATTGTTCCTAACAATTTGGTTTTCCCAATATTTCTATCCAATCCTAAGGAACCTGATCTGGATCATCGCCATTGTTAGGGTTAAGTTGATTACTCTTAAAACCTCGCGACGAGTTCGCCCGTCAGTTAGCAACCTTCTGTTTTACGGCTTTCCGATCACCAGGACAATTTTAAAATGCGTCCGATTGCTTATATTGGATAATATGGACTATGTACCCGATAGTACCAGTTACTAGAGATCCTACCATTCTTCGGTTGGTGAAAACAAAAGCGATACATTCGCCTCTAATTGGAGTTAACTTCAGTATGAATGCCACTGTCATTTGTGTTTATTCTCAAAGTAATAATTTTGGGAGTACATGCGCAACGGTTTGAATAGCAGTTTTGTCACTCAAAGAGCTATGTTTGCAGTAGAGACTTGTGTATGACATATGCTTGTTAGTAAATTCGAAACCTTTTCGCTTGTCTCTATGTTATCTCCTATAAAGTGGTTTTTGTCAGTTAGCTGTGCCCTATCGGCGAATTTATACAACAACTGCATGCATTTATTTTCTTAAAATTTGGCCCAAACTGATACGAAAGCTATTTGCCGAGTTAGAATTAAATGATAATGCTTGGTCACTTCCTGCAACAAAATATATATTCTGTGGCTCCCGCCATTATTTTGTGCTGCATTTGGATTCTCACCATGACAGCTCACAAAATGTCTGAATGTCCTTAAGCAAATAAAGGTCGTAACATTTCGTTGTTAACGCTAGAATATTCGTCTTGGTCGTAGACTTCCACATATTTTAAGTAGGTGATAATTGCTACCTTTCCGTCCACACAATACGATAAATGAGGCCAGTTTTTTATTCATCATTTGAAATATTGCCGATTATTCACCCGATGCATGACCTAGTCTGTTTGCCTTTCCGACTCTCGCCCTAACACTGGGTTATTTTGTTTTTCTTAGTGACTTATAGGTTTTCCTTTCTCGAACACAGCTTAGCAAGTGAAACTCAGATGCCTAGGTGGCCACCAGAACAGACTTCGCCTGGTATGTCTGGTATGCCGATAGGCAAGCAAAAAACCATTGAGCAATTCTGTGGAAAAAACGATTTTAAATAAAACGACCACGTTAGTAACCGTCATATTATAAAACTGTATATACTTCAGTTGAAATGTAGTCCGGTGTTTAACTAACTATGGCGTAATGCATGAAGAGAGAGAGTCTCCTGTACACTGGCATTACGAAAACCAGGCAGCTGTAACTTTGCTACTCAGAAATAAGCTAGAAGATGCAGACCACCAAAAAGGAGCTGTATATTTATGTAGATGTTACAAGTAAAAAATCCGTTTTTCTTAACTGGAGTTGTTTGCTGTTCATGTTCTGCCTTAATACAGATTTGATTGAGAGTACTTGGCAGTCTATTGCGTCATGAGCAAAAGGCTGGAAGGGACGACGGATAAAACCCTTAGAGAGAATGGAAAATTGTGCTGATTAATTGAGCTAGGTTGTGAGTTTTAGAAATTATACGATAAACTTGGCATTGAGTTCACCTTAAGTGTTAATAAACACCCGTTAATATTTGCTTAAGGAGGTGCTCATCTTGTAGTTCAATGAGATAACAAGCAGGTTATTAAACTTACTCGATATCAATAAGCGTGACAACCAACGGAGGTTAAAAACCATAACAATTCTTAAAAAGCCTTATGCCTAAATACTTACCAGACATGTAATATGTGATTTGAAATGGAAATGCTAATTGCTGGAAGTTGCGATATTGACGAGAAACCCGCCTTTTACCCAATAATGGTGACTGAACTTGTGACAAATGATGTCCTCAGCTATAAGTTAATTGGACTGTATTTAGCGATTGTTTACTCAAGGGCATTTGGTAAGTGTCTCTGCTGCAATCAAGTTGATGATTGACCTTGTTCATATCAGCATTAACTCGCATAATCATTTCGAAAAAGCAACCATTGTGTTCAAGTATTGAACCTATCTGCTGTTTTTTTGCTATTGGCGAAAAAATGTAAGAAGTTAAATTATTACTGGATATGTCGTCATGTGGGTGTGCGGAATAGAACCACAAGAGTGCATGGGATGAATTTTTCGAAATTGCTAAAAAAAATTATTTTAAATTTAAAAGAAAAATCAAAATTCATACAATTTATGAAACAAAACGATCCATTTTTTACAAAATAATTTGGCTGTCCAAAATGATATGATAT